>CAUYLG010015179.1:0-14178 GCA_963573385.1 Cacajao melanocephalus | reverse complement strand
CATCCATCAGAAAGACAGGAACCATTCTAAGTTTTTTTTTTTTTTTTTTTTTTGAGATGAAGTCTCGCTCTGTTGCCTATGCTGGAAAACGTGGCATGATCACAGCTTACTGCAACATCCGCCTCCTGAGTTCAAGCAAATCCCCAGCCACAGCCACATCTTTATATAAAAAAAAAAAAAAAAAAAAAAAAAAAAAAAAAAAAAAAAAAAAAAAGAGAATGTACTTTGTCATTTAAAATACTATAATCTCTACAGAGGAGTCCATTGAAAATGTTCACTTTTCTTGACAGTGTCAACTAGTGATAAAGTATATGATCCCTGTGTTCTGAAGAGGCTATGCATTTAGAAGTCTGAAATATTCTAACTTTTCCACAAGTAACAGTGCATATTACACTGGTGGATGTTTTAGTGGGACCCATTAAAAAATTTACACAATCTTATGTACTTTCAAGTATTTTAAAAATTATATACAGACAGAAATGCGTACAAGTTGTAAGTATCCAGGCTAATGAATTTTTACAAAGTTAGTACATCTGTGTAACCAACAACCAGATCAAGCACAGAACATGACCAATATCCTGGAAGCCTTCTGATATCCCTCTTCAGCTAATGTATCCCCACACTTAGGGTAACATAACAGCAGAGTTTTCATGTATGTTGCCATGGGCAGTTTTTTTAAACTTTATTAAATCACCTCATATGATAAGCTCTGAATTATTTCATTCAACATTATTTTTGAGATTAAATTACATTGTTATGAGTATTAGTAGTTTTAATATTCTCATTTCTGTATAATATTTCATTGTAAAAATAAATTAAAATTTGTTTATCCATTCTACTCTTGATGGACATTTGGGTTACTTCTAGTTTGAGGCTACTGTCTATAATGCTGATACAAACATTAGGGCACAAATCTTTTAGGCTTTTATGCATATTCCTGATGTAGACTTTCAAAATCTCATTTTAATTTTTAAATTCAATTTAAATAAATTAAATCCTTTATTAAAGCAATCTTTTTCTTTTCAATGTATACCAAGGATAGTCTAATGCCTTGAGTAGGTCAGTAAACATTTTATATTTTTCTTTCTGTAGCCTTCTTCTACATGTGTTTGCTTTTGTAAATATCCACCCATTCATTCATTTTCTTCTGCCCCTAAATTGTATCCAGGGCAATCACCATATAATTCTAAGACCACTTAGGGAACACTTTCTTGTTACTCTTATTCTTGAACTGATTGTTGTAATAATTTTGCAGAAAAAAATCATCTATCAGTGTAAATCTCAGTAATAGTATGTTCATTTTAACCTGATTTTAGAGTTTTTTTGTTTTTGAACAAGGTGGATCAGTTGTACAAATAATCTGTCTCAAAATATACTTTACTACAAGTGAAAAGTTCAGGTAAAACAATGAAATTGTGGTTTCAAAATTCTTTATACAATCGTTAAGAAAAAGTAGTTACACTTTCACAAAATAAGTACCAGTATATAAACTGTATCAAATGCCTTGTGTGGGATTAATTGGAAATTGGGAGGTTTTTTCATCTTCTTCTAAGCTGCAGGGTATCTTATTGAAATGAGATCAGATATTTTGATACTATACTTTATATTATCTATTTTAGTACATTTACCTCTTTAAAATATGAAATTTCCTATTGGAAATCAAATGAACTCCTTGGAAGCATTAAGAACTCATAATCTATTTTTTATAGATATTAGAAATATGTTGATTAGCAATAAACTACCAGTAACTGATGAAGTGTAGAGAGAATTAACAACCATCATTTTGTATGCCTGAACTATTGTGTAGTCAGTGGCATTCTCTTTGTTTCTAAATTTTGAGTAAATCAATTTTCACCTCTATATTATTTAATAAATCACAGGTAAGCTTAGACATATTTAGCCATTTTAATGTAAATACAAGTTATGAAATAAAAGAATTGCACAAAAATTAATTTCCTGATACTTGAAGAAAATGGAGTGAAAAACTTCTAACAAATCAAATCAAATAGATTTAGACCTAACACATAATAAAAGCAACGGCAATAGCAGCAATACAAACGAAATTAATACCCGGTGTTTTGTGGTCATTATTGTTGTAAAAATATATCTAAACAAAAGAAAAAATATACCCAATGCTTAATGAGGGCATATAATCTATGTATTGACCCTGTGTATTGAGGGTGCTAATCCCTGTTTATTCATTCATCGACCTGCAAAAACTGAGATTTACAGAGATTAAGTACTTATATAGTGTTACACAGCAGGTGGCAAGAAACCCACAACTGGACCCCAGACTGTATAACTTAAATGTGTGCCCTTTTAACCATTCTATTTGCTGTCATTAGAATAAAGAGGAATCTTTAATAAGAAAGAATAAAAGAGAGTTTATTCTGTAGTGTCTTTTTTTTAATTCTCAAATAAACGTATATGTTATAAAGTATCCATCATGCAAAAAGGGGTCTATGAACTGATCGCCTTAAATTACAGTGGCACATTGTTTTTGTCTGCTTTGAAGTGACTGGGTGTATGCTATCCCTCAATGAGCTGTGAACAGGCCTACTACTGTTTCATAATGTGCATTTGGCTTTCCTGGCCCTACTGTGAAAGATGTTTTAAATCTCCATTTTCTTCCAAGTAGCTCTCATTTTTATTCTTATTATACATTTTTCACTGCCTTCTACTCACCACCCACATCAAGGTCAAATATCTTTCTAACCCACTGCTGTGCTTTTGCTTCTGCCTACATCATTTCACTCATTCCTCCTACCTGCTTTCCTAATGTCTCCTTTCATTTTAAATATTGCATCTTCCACCTACCTGCTCAAAGATTTGAAGATTCCCTTGGAGAATTCTAGCTACTTGTATATAGATAGATAAGTTTCTCCAAGGCAAACTTACTGTAAAAAATGAGAAGTTTACTTCTTCAGTCATGCATAGGCTTAATATTCTATACTTATACTTTTTTAAATGCAAGTATAAAATGAGTATACTTCCTTATTGTCTTATCAGAAAATTATTAAATTATTCTTCATACGATTTTAAATACTCATGATTCTTCATACCTTATAATTAAGAATAATTGCATTACCATATTTATGCATTAGTAGGCTTTATGCTAGTTTGTGATTTTATATTACTCTTATTAGCTAGCAATTAAGAAATCTTGACCTGCACTGATTGACATGTCATTCTATATTCAAATTTAAAAATGTTTTAGCACAAACAAAAAGATATATTCTATAAAATGCATTTTATTATTTAGTAAATTTATTCATTAATTCATTCAACAAGTACAATTTACCACTACCTACTATGTGCCAGGTGATACAATTTGCACAAGCACTACAGTGGTTGTAGGCCATGGAAAGTCTCAGTTTTTATGAAGCCTACAGTCTAGTAGGCTAAATAGTAAAAATGCTAGCAAAAGACAAAATAAATATGTTTTAGAGGAATTAAAGTTTTTTTTTGTTTTTTGTTTTTATTTAATGATAAGTGGCTCAAGGATATAAAAAGAAAGAAGGGGTTGGATATTAACAGTGGTGGGGTCAGTTACAAGTATGCTGATCCTTAATTTCATATGCAGTACTTGAAATTTTAAAGATCTACCATATCACTGGTACATCAAAATAACCTTCCCGATGTTGTCCACTAGTATTTATTGTGAGTTTCCTCCTACACCTGCTATTTCACTTGTTTTGGGCATTGTATTTTGCCCTTCAGCACTGGAATAAGAGTTGGTAGAGTCAGCATTCAGTCCAGTCCTTCGTTCATCCACCTAACTTATATGGACAAACAATTAGACTATCAAAAGAACGTATTCCTCATGAAATGAGGGGTTTAGACTACTCAGGGATCTTAACATGGGTCCATCGACTCTAGAGAAGTCTGGGAAAATCTGTGAAAACTATGAACATAGATTAAGAAAAACTATATCTTTATTTTCAAAAACCTCTAACTGAAATTCAGCTTTTTGATTATGTATAACTTTAAGGGTATCAGCACTTCCTATGAATATTTCACCAATAGAAGTCACAGATATTTTGTATTATGTTAGTGTTGTTATAGAGATCTTAAATTATCCTTTAGTCCCATCACTATATGGCAGTTATTAGATCTTCCTATTAAAAGCCTTAATAAAGAAGAACATATTTCATTAAATAAAAAACATTTGTTTTAAATACTGTAATGGCACAATCTTAACAAAATTTGTTTCCTGTATAATCATATGTGTTTTATTTTGTGAAATAAAAAGAACAGGATGCTATAAGAAAAAAATGATTATATGAAACAAAATACACAGATGTAAGTTGAAATGTGCATATTCTGTTTTAAAATTTAAGTTAGTGTGGGACTGTGCAGAGAGTGATATTTGAACTGAGAGCTAGAGAATATGGGGCAGTGAATCCCATGAAAAGTGAAGAAGGAGACTCCAGGGCTAGACAAAAGTCCCAAACAGAAAAGAACTTGGTAAACATTCATGAGAGGCAGAAAAAGAAAATGAGTGCAGCAACAAGTAGCTATATGGTTTTTTTTCCAGCCATGCTCAGCTACATAGATGCAGAAGCAGAAATGGTGAACAGATGAATGTTAACTATGATTGGGTTTTAGGTAAGAGTTTGACAGTGGTGAGCCTATGTGCTAGGCATTGATCACAATGAGTACCATGGAAATTAAGCAAAGTAAGGAAAAGTATGAATATTGCAAGTGGAGAGGTGGAAAAGGAATAGTGAGAAGATGGTAAAATTGATGGGTCACAGGTTATAGTGAGATCTGAGGTTGGCTGGAGCTGGATATTAGACGTAATATGTAGGAAGCCTATCGTAGTAATACTAGTAAGGGATAACAATGGCTATGGAAATGCAGAGAAGTATATAATTCAAGATATTTTAGTGTTATTTTGTTAGAATACTGGAGAATAAGCTCAGTGAGATAAGTTAGCTCAGTGAGGTAACTTACTTCAGTTTCCCTCTACTGGGAGTAAAGGGTTCACTGCTTTATTTCCAGTCATTACAATTGTTTCTGAAACACAGAAGATAATAAACGTCAAAAATTAAATGAATAACTATATGGGAAATCAAGATGGATGGTGATGAACAGGTTTTTGAATGGATGCAATTTTTAAAATAGGAAAGAGACGTTGGATAACAGATTTGTGTTTTTTTCCTAAAATTATTATGACTCAGATATATTATAATCATCTTCCTTATTAATAACAATGTTTTCTGAGCATTTATTACAGTAGAAATATTGTGACCAGGACTATAAGAAAAAAAGAATGAGATATATAATTATTCATTTAATAAAATTAAGAGCATGTAAGGACTTAGTTAAAATGTAGGCAAATATGGTAGAAAACCATAATAGATTCCTCCACCCCACACACAAAACTAAACATTTAAAGAGAATGCTGAAATATTTTGTGTCTTAATTGAAAGCTGCTTTGAAAGTCTGTACTCTCTCTCTCTTTTTTTTTTTTTCTTTTTTTTTTTTTGAGAAGGAGTTTCGCACTTGTTACCCACGCTGGAGTGCAGTGGCACGATCTCGGCTCACCGCAACCTCCGCCTCCTGGGTTCAAGCAATTCTCCTGCCCCAGCCTCCCGAGTAGCTGGGACTACAGGCGCCCGCCACCATGCCTAGCTGATTTTTGTATTTTTAGTGGAGACGGGGTTTCACCATGTTGACCAGGATGGTCTGGATCTCTTGACCTCGTGATCCACCCGCCTCGGCCTCCCAAAGGGCTGGGATTATAGGCGTGAGCCACTGCGCCCGGCCTGTACTCTCTTAAAAGTATTATTTGCAGATATACTTTAGAAACCCCCCAAATAAGTTATCAATAAACTATAATCAATAAAACTCAAAGCAATTAACACAAATCTCTGAATCTTTGCTTTCCTGAAGCTGAAGAAGTTTGTCTCAAATTGTTCTTTTAACAAATACTGTCAGTGAGCAAAAAGTCAACTTAGTAATATGTTGGAGATAATTATTTTTGTTATATCAACAATTAAGAAACAAAGCAAAACCAAAGACAATTAAAAATTCCAGGAAAAATAAACTGCTATGGTAGAAAGCCATAATACAAATAAGAAGTAAACAAAGTATAGCATTATTTGGAACAAATTAATAAGAAACAGAAAAAGATAACTTAATTGGTTTTAATGAGTAAAACATTTTGTTTATTAAATAGACATCAATGTGGAATTATTTCTTGTTCTCTTCAAATTATCTCCCATTACTTATGCTGTTATTCAGAATTTTAATATTGGGTACACTTGATATTGTGAAAACTGTTTGTTTCTGATTTAATAATGAAATATCCTCAAGTATAGCATACTTATCCCACTAAACTGGAGGTTTTTAGAGGACAGGGATTCTGTCTTGTTAACTGCTGTATGAATATCACCAAGAGCAGTGTCTACCCTGACACGCAGCAGGTACTGTATAAATATTTCTTGATAATCATAGGACAACACATATCTGTTATTCACTTTAATAGTTCCAGGAAGGGGAAGTGAAAGAAAATGTAGGGACATAATTTGTTATATATATTCTTTGGTAAGAGCAATAAAAATCATAATAAACATAACTGTAAAAAATTAATGAACAGGAAACAGCTCCTATCTTCATGGAACATACAGTGCAACCAGAGGCCATACATAAATAATTGAAAAAATAAAACATAACAGGTCCTGTGATGCTGACATTAACAAAATATAACGGCAAAAAATAAAAGGAAATTTTAGTTCACTTTAGAGAGGCTAAGGTGGCTGAGAAAGGGAAATACCTGTGATGGATCCTGAAAATAAATAAGAATACTTAAAAAGGTTGGGGATGGAAGATGGTAAAGTAAACAGCACATCAAAAGGAATATCACAGGTCTATAAACAGCTCGGTGTGGGGGTAGGGCTGTACAAAAGATTGGAGAGGTTGATGAGGACCAAACCAGGGCATGAAAAGAGCTTAGACCTTATTCTTTGTACCTATTGCATAGATACAGTTTTCTAAAAACCTGTGAACTTACTGATTAAGAAAAAATCATTGTGAGAAACGTTACTGAAGAAAGAACACTTAGAAAATGAAGTTAAAGCTCATTTGGAATAAGGGTAAGAATATAAGACAGATATTTAGCCAATTACGGAATGATAGATCACCTTTCTCAGAAGAGTGTGTTTAAATAATTTTTCATATAATAACAGTGCTGTACATGAATAACATCTTTTTTCCTTTCAACAAAACACAACAAAACACCGCATATGTATAACAAAGACAAATTATTTAGGATAGCTGTTCATAGGCCCCAATGGCTCCTAAAGCTCAATTTTATTGCATATATTCTTCCTTAAATTCCTCTATAAATGTGAGATTATGGGGCATTCATGTAGAATAGCTGTTCCTTCTGTCAATTGTATTATAAAAGTAGAAACTATCACTGAAAAAAATAAAGAACGAAGGAAGAAAGACAAAAAGAAAGGAAAGATACAACAAAAGAAGAAAGAAAAAGATCAAATTGATTATGTGCCAGGAATTCCTGCACATTGCTGTGCTTAAGTGTTTATTGGCAGAAAGGCAAATGTAAATCTTGCTTGCTTTCATTTTCCCAAAACACAACTTAATTAATGCTGTCATATAGCTCCTGGTAACAGACTCACACCGTAACAGTACTCCCACGCCACAAGATCAATGGAACCCTGGAAGCTACCAAGAAAGAAATTAGAATGTGCATCAAATTTGCAAAGCTCATAAAGAAAACACATTTGCCCTTCATGTATTTTTAAAGAGATTCTTATTTCATTATATCTTGTAAATGGTTTCTCTGTTTAGTATACCAGATAGAATTGAATTTTGGTTGTATCCCATTTTTCAGAATAACAGAATGCTATTCAGTTTTAATAAAGATGTTAGGGTTAATATTATTATGGTTAGGTGTCCAGTTATTCTAGAGGGACTTTGCAGTGTCCTAGAAAGGACTTGACATACAACCTTGTTTATTTGCCTCATTTTCTTCCTTCCTAAGTCTTTAAGACTCAAAAATAAAATCTGTTCCCAACAAAAAGAAAGATGATTTTTTTTTTGATCAGCTATATCTCATGTTTTGTTTTCAGTAGCATATTGGATTGTACAACAGAAAAAAATCCTGATAATTTAGAATAGCACTTTGGAATATGTGTTCATGTAAATCTGTTTGCTTCTAGACTATGTAACTTTTAGATGAAAATACTAGTTTTGGAGTCATGACTTTTAAGTAATTAATTTAAACTTTGGGATCAAACTATCAGGACTGAGGGAACTGAGGGTTTTTTTTTTAATACTGCTTAATGCAAATAAAATGTTACATCTCCCTTATGTCATATGTATTGATTTATTGCATCATATATTTCTGTCAATTTTCAACTTTAGGTATTTGCTGTTTGCTTTGTCAATACTGAGTCATTCCAGAACAGAATTAGTCAAAACAAGTATAATTTGTCACAA
This sequence comes from Cacajao melanocephalus, assembly GCA_963573385.1. Lineage (NCBI taxonomy): Eukaryota > Metazoa > Chordata > Mammalia > Primates > Pitheciidae > Cacajao > Cacajao melanocephalus. The sequence goes on along the minus strand of CAUYLG010015179.1, from coordinate 5,709 downwards.
AGTTCTATTTTTTGTTTTATTTTCATATTTTATGGTTTTGACAGCACATATTATGTGAGAAAAAATATTTAACTTATTAGGAAGTTTATATTTTTGGCCTGTTTGAAAAATAGCGTTGTTGAACTCAATATTCTTGGATTTATTGAAAATTTTATTAAAAATAATTTAGAATACTATGTGATTTCGGTATCTAAAATTATTGATAGTTTTAATAATTGCTTTAAAGAAATATGATAGGCCTATCATATCCATTGTTCTGAGAGTTCTTAAATTGATTGGAAGACCTAGAATGAGGTCAAGAACTCCATACATAATTTAATATTTTGAATTTATAACAATAGCATTACATGCTCATTAAAAAAAAAAATCACTGCCTGGATTTGTAGACTCCAGTTTCTTTATCCAATGACTCATTTTAATGGGCTACAGGATTTTTAATAACAGATTTTATGACCTTCTACCTACATATTCTGCTCAGGCTATTAAACTAGTTTTAATTCACACTATCAGTATAATTTAGAAAAGGCAAGTGGTTCATTAACTTCCTTACTACCAATTTAAGATTGAGATTCCTTATTTCTTTTCTATTCTAAGTAATGATGCAAAATTTCAAGACCGTTTGTTTACTAAAGCTATCTTGGGTATATTTAAGGAATATTTTAAGAATTTAGTATCAGCAACCAATTTTAAATAGTTCTAGCATCTCTGCAACATAGATGAAAAAGAGTCACCATTAAAAAAGATCAGCAAAATATGTGCTCTTGATTAATACTTGCTATTGTTCATTTTATACATGAAATCAATATTTTGTCAGAGCAATAAAATTCAAGTTTTTATAGTTGAGTGTGAATAAGAAAAATGACATCAATAATGTAATGCAAATTACATTGTGTTAATGAATTTCATGATTACATTACCTTATTACTGTATGGAATAAAAAATTAATGCCCGAATATACAAATGACTAAATTATTCTTTCTGAGACTGTGTGAAGATAATAAATGTAGTTATAATTTTTTTGAGCATGACAAAACACAAGAACAAAAGAAAATTTCTTCTACATACATGTATGTATTGCCTACACAATACGGATTATAGACAGAAAACATACTTTTTAATTTTCTGGAATTATTTAATAGATATATTTGAGAAATATAGTAATGTCAGAAAAACTTAACAAATATGTGTCCATTTTATATTTTCCTATTTTGTCCACCAAATGTATTTATATATATCCCAAAATTTGGCTCAAAACTGCACCAGTGTCAAGAGTAATCAAGAACTAGATAAACAGCATTTAACTGAAGTTGTGGGATGAAGATTAACTTACTTTTTGAAGTATTAGTAAGCTATCCAAATTCTTGGCACTAATTTAAAATTTTAGAAAGTGTAATTTAGCCAGCATAATATTTAGTATTTGTGTTTGTATTTGTAGAATATTTGTAGAGTAAATTTGTAGTACTGATAATGTGGACCACTTTCACCTCATATGAACACTCTACAAATTCTTTTATATCATTTTCTGTTGATTTATTTTTGGTTAAAAGTGCTTCAAAGTAAATGAATGTATATGCATCTGTGTGTGTGCATGCACACATGTGAAATGATTATATATTATTTTAAGGATCTCTTTCATGAAACAATTTTAAATAGATAAGGGATTAAACAGTCCCAAGTGTTTCACATATGAAAGAATGTTGCCACAACCTAGCCTATTCATGGCAAATTTAAACAACACAGAAGTTACACAGGGTACAGGAAAACAGTTTGTAAAACACCAAAAATGACATCTGTAATTGATGTTAGAGTCACTGTTTCTGTCCAGTATAAACTGGAAATCCAGAGAAAGATTTTTCCTATAAAATCTTAGAATACATAAAAGTAAAGAAAAAGGCTGCAGAAGATATGGAGAAAAACAGGAAAGTGTTGAACTTGATGGCCTATATTTATTTTACTGTTGTGCCCATGACAAGGACACCACTAATTTTTGGAAATAATAGCAGCATTTACTAATAGCACTGAATGAGTAAGCACATATTATATTCTAGGCATTCTTAATAACACTTTACATATATTACCTCATTTAATCCTCACAGAACCCCATAAGATAAATGTTATGATTATATCTACTTTACAGATACGAATACTAACACAAAGAGCAGGTAAGTATTAGCTATTTACAGTGCCTGGAAGCTACTGTTTACATTCTTAAAAATATAGTATTCAACAGAATGTAAATTTTGTCCTCTGCTGTCATACAAGAAGCAGCTCTACTAAGATTACGGTTAGTAAGAAAAAGAAACTGGAGGTGAACGTGTGAAGTCAAACTTCTGAGTGTTTTTAAATGCTTTATCCATGCTGTACAGTATCACTGTTCTCATGATAGTGAGTTCTCATGAGATGTGATGGTTTTATAAGGGGCTTTTCCTGCCTTTGCTCGGCACATCTCCTCGCTGCTGCCATGTCAATAAGGACATGTCTACTTTTCCTTCTGCTATGATGATAAGTTTCTAGGGGCCTTCTCAGCCATATAGAACTGTAAGTCAATAAGCCTCTTTTGTTTATAAATTACCCAGTCTCTGGTGCTTCTTCATAGCAGCGTAAGAACAGACTAATACATATACAATTTATAAATGTGTATATAAATCTACCAATTTTATTAAAATCACTATGGATTTTTCTTTCCTATCGCAACCACTGTGATTCCGTTGTCTGTGCGTTTGACCATTAGTTTGTTTTTTTTCTAGTAAATTTTAGATCATCCTTCATATATCATTTTGAGTGTCTCTTTCATAAAACAATTTAAATATTGAAAAACTACTGCTTATCTATTCATATTTATGTCTACATGTACATGGATTATGAGCAATAATTGGTTTTCTTAGAAACGGATTGGCATGATAAATAAGAAGATAGCATGAAAAAGTAATTATTAACAAGTCTATTCATGAATATATAATTGGAGGAAAGAAGTTGACAAGAAAAATAACAAATACATGTGTGTACCATCTTTCTTCTTAAAATCTAATTTTTACTGAAATCTGAAAACACAGGTGAGTTAACAGGTCGATAAGCTACTGAATATGGTAGGCAAAAGCAAGAAATCATCACAATTAAGGTAAGTCACAAGTACAGGGGTATTTAAATAGGTGTCTCATTTGGATTATCAAATGAGATATTTGGACAAGGCAGATACAAAATACGTCCTGTTTGTAGGTAGAATTTGGGAAAACAAATAGAACTTAAGACGTAATCAAGCAAATAATAAGGTCCTGGGTTAAAATGTCATATGACAGAAGAGAAAATTCTTCTCAGAATCCAGACAGTACTGTGAAGGGAAGGACAGAATTGCAAACTTCTTAGATCATTAGAAAAAGGCATACAGTCCTCAAAGGTAGCAGTGAAAGAGAATAGGAGAAATAATGTGAGTATTGTAACAGGCACTGGGCAGAGGTCCAGAAAATAAGAAAATTGAACCCCAAGAGATGAGATCTATTTTCCAAGGGGACTACTGTGGCAGTTATTGGAAGGCTTGGATCACGTTGTTTGGGAAGATATCTCAAATAGATAAAATAAGCTGAATTATTGGAGTGACAGTATATTCTTGTTTACCAGATTTTAGAAAGCTTCTTATAAGACACTGATCCAAAATTCATAGCTCATTGTATGTAACCAGTTTTATAATACTGAGCATCAGGCCTTGTCCAGGAAGAGTAATCTCTTTTAAAACCTTTTTTTTTCTTCTAGGAAAAGAAATTTAAGTTATATTATTTTTATTTACTTCTCTCTTTTAAGGAACTACCTTCTAAGTTTTGAGAGCTGCTTAGATATGTGATATCATAGAAAGAAAATAAATGAAACTCTTTATGGAAAAGATTTTAAATAAGTGCTTTCGGAAGCGATTTTAGGTCTTTCTTGGCCTTTGTTTGTGCTCTTTTGCCTATTAAAACAAGGTATCTTGTCTACAGGGATAATTTCATCTCAGTATTTCACCACATCAGCTAAAAGTTCTGATTAAACATTTCAAATTTCATGTAAAATATTGACCATATACCCCAATCTGGTTCTTTAAAGGATCAATATGTGAAATCATTGCAGTCCATATACTTTAAAGAGAATATGCCACCATCTTGATGCTCAATATTTATTAATCATTTAAGATAAATAATTAGGAGAATCGCTTAATAGGCAAGCTGTTTTCAAAAATTGTAAACTCTTTTCTAATATCTCTATAATATTCTTGTTGGAAATATGTTTATTTGAAAAATACATTTCTAGCTTGCAAGATAGAGTTCACCCTGAATTGTATACATAACCTTAGCAAGTAGGCAATATCATGAGTAGTTTGATTCAAATGTGTCACTCATTTGGCCTAGAAAAGCATGATAAATTTATAAGAATGAAAAATGCCAATTACAAGAGAATATCATTAATCAATTAATGATATTTACAAAGAGATAAAAATTGATTATCAATAACAGCTTGAATTTAAAAGAAAAAAGCAAATGGGTACTAGAAGATAAAAGCATTACAAAGTGGGAAAATAAAAATGTAAGAAAACATTCTTTTTTCTTTCTTTCTTTCTTTCACTCTTTCTTTCTTCTTTTCTTTTTCTTTCTTTCAAAAAAATTAAAAAATTAAAAAAAAGAAAAAAAATAAAATTATTTTATTACTTACAGCTAATATAACACTGTATCTCAATAATTTAGCTACCCCTCCCTTGACAATTTGAGTATATATCCAAAGGATTATAAATCATTCTATTATAAAGACACATGCACACATATGTTCACTGGGGCACTGTTTACAATAGCAAAGACCTGGAACCAACCCAAATGCCCATTGATGATAGACTGGACAAAGAAAATGTGGCACATATACACAATGAAATACTATGCAGCCATAAAAGGGATGAGTTCGTGTCCTTTGTAGGGGCATGGATGAATCTGGAAACCATCATTCTCAGCAAACTGACAAAAGAACAGAAAATCAAACACTGCATGTTCTCACTCATAGGCAGGTGTTGAACAATGAGAACACGTGAACACAGGGAAGGGAGTATCACACACTGGGGTCTGTTGTGGGGGGCTAGGGGAGGGACAGCGGGGTTGGGGAGGTTGGGGAGGGATAACATGGGGAGAAATGTCAGATATAGATGACGGGGGGATTGACGCGCATTGCTATGTATGTTACCTATGCAACAATCCCGCCTGGTCTACACATGTACCCCAGAACCTAAAGTACAATTAAAAAAAAAAAGATAAATAAAAGCAGGGCAGGGTGCAGTGGCTCACGCCTGTAATCCCAGCACTTTGAGAGGCCAAGGGGGGTGGATCACGAGGTCGGGAGATCGAGACCATCCTGTGTAACACAGTAAAACCCTATCTCTACTAAAAACATAAAAAAATTAGCTGGACGTGGTGGCACTCACCTGTAGTCCCAGCTACTCCACTTGGGAAGGGTAAGGCAGGAGAATCAGTTGAACCCTGGAGGAGGAGGTTGCTGTGATGCCATGAGCTGAGATCAGGCCACTACACTCCAGAGCTGGCAACATGGCGAGACTCCATCTAAAAAAAAAAGTATAAGAAAGATAAATAAAGGTTAAGTAGCTATCATATACATATATATATAATATCATATATAAATATCATATATTAAATATATAGATCATATATTAAAAATATATATTTATATTTATATATAAATATT
>CAUYLG010015178.1:0-10131 GCA_963573385.1 Cacajao melanocephalus | reverse complement strand
CCTTGCTCAGGAAGCTCCCAGGTCTGGGCTTCCCAAAGGGCTACAGCTCTTCTCTCCTTATCTTCACTCACAACATGGCAAGTAAGGGGCATGTTTTGGCCCTGTTTATGTTATGGCTCTTTCATCCCTGCCATTGGGCAGGTCCTGAGTTCTTGTCCTCTATCCATGAAAAATTAGGTATGTGAACAAGTGGAGGGTGAGCAAAGTGAAGAGGAGCTGTATTGACAGAACAGCTCACAGGAGGCACTGGAGTAGATAACTCCTTTCTGCAGCTGGTTGTCCCAATACCTACATCTCTCACAGCAGAGAGGAGGCCCTGGAGTGGGTAGCTTCTATCTGCAGCTGGTCATTTCAATCTGCTCTGCTCTGGCTGATTCCAGAGATTTTATGGGCCTCAGCAGGGAGGAAGTGCATGCCAATTGGTCCATGGACAACCATGGGCAGGCCCAGAAAAGGACCACAAATTCCCACTCCAGTCCATAGGCCTGACAGCCCAGCCCTCAGCCTTCAAGCCCTCCCTGACTTGAAGGTGGGGGCCACACAGGGGACCACTTCCTTCCACCCAAGAGTCTGTCTGCCTCCTGCTGCCATTCATGGTGCCCAAGCAGTAGATTCCAAGGGACACCTTCAGGCCAGTGCCAGGCTCCCCTCAACCCCACATCAGCTTTCCTCCTATGTTTGTTGGCGCCAAAAGCCCAGAGGGGGCTGACTTGGCAGAGGAAATGTATCAGCACTCCCTCAAGATCATGCACACCCAGCTGAGCTGCGATAGTGTCCAGGCTCAGCCTCAACTTTTCTGTGAGATCAGAGTGGGCATCAAGAGCAGGGAAAAGCCAGGCACTGGGAGCAGGCATTTCTGAGCCTGCAAGGGCAAGGGAGGGCTTTCCTGGGTCTCCAAGAATGCAGGGAGGCCTGTGTCCATAGTCACGGTTTGGGCAGCTGCAGCCGCTGCTGGAGGGAGAGTCAGGGGTGGGGTGCTCTTGGCTGCTTTGTGAAGCAGTAGGCCCAGGTGTGCAGCCATGGTTTGGGTGGCTGCAGCTGTGACCAGGAGGATGGGGCTCTTGCCTGCTCCTGCCCCTCACCAAGAGCACAGGGAGGCCCCAGTCTGCAGCCATGAATTGGGTGGCTGCAGCTGCATCTGGGAGGCTGGGACTCCTGCCTGCTCCATGGAGCAGGAGGCAGGGTCCACAGCCATGACTTGGGTGGCTGCAGCTGCACCTGGGGAGCTCTTGCCCCACCAACTTGGATGGGTCAAGACTTCTGCTTGTCCCCGGCTCCCACTGACTCCATGGAGCGTGCAGCCCCAGCCACACCTTCCTGCTGCAGTGGCATGATGGCAGCTGCCACTCCAGATAGGCCTTATTGGGCCTTATTTGAGACCTTATTTGTAAATCGTCTTTGCAAATACAATCAACCTAAGATGAGATCACATTGGATTAGAGTGAGCCCTAATGCAATGACTCATATCCTTGTAAGAAGAGGGAAAGTTGGACACAGACACAGAAGAGAAGTACGATATGTCAAGTAGGAGGCAGCAATTGTAGTGATGCGTCTACAATCCAAGTGACACCAAGGATTGCTAGTGACCACCAGAAGCTAGAGAGAGGAATGGAACTCACTCTCCCTTCAAGTCTCCAGAAGGATCCCAACCTGACTAACACTTTAATTTCAAACTTCTGGCCTCCAGAAGTGGGAGATAATAAACTTCTGTTGATAGAAGCCACCTAGTTTGTGAAAGTTTGTTATAGTAGCATTATAAAACTAATACATGCATGGTGCTGCATTGTCTAATGTGTCACCCACGAATGCTGGCTTTTAATGATTTTCTCAAGACCAGCCCTACGATTTATTGATGATGACCACAAATATAAATCCTGCCCATAGTATCCAGGAAACTTGGAATAACAATTCCCTTTTTGGTCATACTAAATTTACCATTTAGAATTGTATAGTATAAATGTAAAACAGCACATTGGCCAGCCACATCTTCTCTTGATCACTTTAGACTTTAATCATTGAATTGTTGCAATGTAATCTTTCTTCAACACCAATAGCACCCCTGCCTTCCTTTAGTGAGGAGGGTAGGCAAACAGCCTGCAGGTGAAGCATGAAGAGGAGTCCAATTTGCACAAGGAATTCCAGTCTCTCTTTGGGTATGGTTTAAGACTGGCCCGTGACAGCACAATATCACAATTGGAGATAATTGAGGATATCAATTGGAAGGACCTCTTGATGTGGCAGAGCAACAATTTTAAAAGCCCTTTCAGAAGATATATGTGTTCATTCCTGGGTGGGCTGTAAACCACATTACACAGAATCTGCAGAAGACGTGGAGTGAATACTATAAGCTCTAGCAATGGAAGCTTCACAAGAGAAGGGACCTGTTTATTTACAGGTGCTTTAGACTAATAGTGGTCCATACCACTGGCAAAGAGAGGTCAGGAGCCAAGGCAAGGACCACGCATGTGACTCAAGCCCAAGGGTGAAAGAAGACTATTTATTTCGGGGCTCAGAGCCCTGAAATTGTTCTGTGTAAGATATGAGTGATGATCACCCTAATAAATATACTGGCAACATGTTGGTGACTCAATCTTTCATGAGCTATGAGGAGTGATCCAAACTGAGATTTTCCTCAGGATGTCCTCCTAGGTAAGAGTCCCAAAGATCTTTGGAGCATCTGCTTGATTTTCATGTAGGGTGGAGGGTCCTAGAATGTCCCAAAGCAGGAAATGGAAACCAAGGCATATGTAGATTCATGTCTAGCCTCAAAACGCTTCATCTATATGGTGCTACTGCCTTGTAGCATTCCAGACACAGAAGAATTCACTACAAATAGTGGGACCTAGGTAGGAAACACACTTGCCACTTCCCTGAAACAGATCTAAGAGAGATCCTGAAGTAATGTTGTACAAAATGTCTTATTGTGAATATTAGCTAGTATATAGTTACCTTTTTTTTTTCTCATTCTAACACATAAGATGCAGCTCAAGTGTCTAAGGAGAAACTACACTCTCAACCTCAAGGGTGAAACTTTCTGGTCTCAGCATAAATAATCCCAAGAAACTGGATCTGCCATATAGCAGCCAATTGTGAAAAAGCACTATTCCTCTTTCTCTTGCCAAATGTAAACAAGGTCCAGGTTGTCACTGGCACAAGAACCTTAAGAAAAGTTATATTGATTAAGATGTTGACAATTTGGGAAGAAGAACAGAAAGATGGAAATAACTTGGTTTTTAAATGATGAAGTCGGACTTCCAAGTCAATGCGTATGAAATCTGAACCAGCTCTGGATTTCCATCTTCTTATTTATTCCATCTGAGTAGGGTGCAGGTACAAATATATCCTAATAGATAGCAGCATGAAGAGGACTTGGAGAAGGGTATCATTTGGGACAGGGAGACCAGTTAAAAGTTTATTGTTTGAAGTAACAGTTTGGATTACAGTAACGCAACTATGTCATCGGAGAAATTAAACCTAGTATGTCATAAAAACAACAAAGTATAGTAACCTCTACTTATCAAGCATTTATTCTGTGTACGTCACTGTGTCTGACACTTTCCATATTTTTCCTTAATTATTATTTACTGAAATATTGCCTCACGGGCATTTTATCTCATTTTATAGATTAGGAATCTAAGACCTACTGAGTTTAAGCAAATCACAAAAACCATTTACCTATTAACTGGGAGAGCTCAAATTTAATCTTAAACCTGTTTGGTTCTAAAGACCCTGATCTATCTATCATGGAATTTTTTGAAGAAAGACATAGTGAAAACTCACAGATTGGTTTTGAAAATATGGCTAATTAGATCAAATGTAATATTTTGTGTTTTTATTCTTATATTTTTATAGTCAGTCTCATAATCTATAGCAAACACATATACTTGAGAGCAAGGGCATGAACTTAATTTGCGCATTTGTTCCTTCAGATTTCTACTGTAATCCTGTTGGGTTGGAAAACAGAAAATGAAAATATATTTTGCCTTCAAAATAAGACTGAATGTTCCAGTACTGGTTACTAAAAGTACAGCTGTCCTGAATTACAAAGAAATTACGGGCTGAAGCAACTGAACATCAAATTACCTAACATTTTTTTCTTTTTTTTTTCTCTTAATTTATCAGCCTTGTGTGGGCTTTTTTTGAGATGCTGCTGCTACTGTGTGTGTGTGTGTGTGTGTGTGTGTGTGTGTGTAAAGACAGAAAGACACAGATTGATTTACCTAAAGAGTTATCTGTTGCAGCAGAGAGCATCTATCATTGCACTAAATAGGCGAGACACTCTGGATTCCTGACATTCTTGCACTGGTTGCTAAATCACAATGTAATCTGAGCCTGCGGTCCACTCACACTACTCTTACCACATAAATTGATGGCATTGTCTTCCATGTCCTGGGATCTGAGACTTAAGGATTAAAGATGTGACTCTGACTCTGAGACTTTAATTCACACCCTGTACCCCTACATTCTCCAAATTCAGAAAGAATCATCTGCCCTGTTCTCTGTGAAGTATGGCACATATATTTCTGTAGAAATATAACCCATACAGCAAGCACCCTGTTTTCTGTTTTTATCTAGAGCAAGAATTGGCAAACAGTTTGTAAAGATCCAGATGTTAAATATTTCAGGCTGTATGGGCCAGATGTTCTCTGTCATGCCTATTCAACTCTGCCACTGTGGCCATAGATAATATAAACTAATGTGGGTGTGTTCTAATAAAACTTTATTTACAAAAACAGGTGGCTGATGAAATTGCCCATGGGTTATAATCTGCTTAACTCCTGATTTGGGGCATCACTATTCGTCTTGTTTTGTCACAAATATATTTGGTCTTAAATTATCCTGAAATAAAATTATAATATGAAAATACAGGAAATACAATTATCCTGAACATATATATATATATATATATATATATATATATATAATTTTTCTATTGCCTAACTTTTCAAGCTGACTCTCAAGCCATTACTATCTATCCTTAGCATAATCCCTCTATCCCTTCCCTATATACACACAGACACACACAAAAACACACCTCGAGGTAACACTAATTGCCTTCTCAACGCAATCTAGTTGCACCACCACCTAACAATAACAGAAGGTTCACTTTATGTTTATCTGTCCTTCTTTCTATAGTTTCTGTTTTCTGAAATTCCTGTCTGGAGTTTACCTGCCCAAATGCTGCTCACATTTCAAAAACAAAATGTACAGAACAAGGACAAACATGAAAATTGATAGTTTTCTTGAGTACTCTAATCCTTAATGAGATTTATCTTAACCAAATCATATGGCATTTATGTTTTGTGGCAAGTTTATTATTCCACATATTTGTGTGTGTGTGGGGGGGTAATTCAGAAGTGAATAAAAAGTACAAAGTCCCTGCTTGTGTGGTGTTCATATTCTAGTGGGGAGACAATACTTTGAGCCTTTGTTTCCATATGATCTTTTGCTTTTATTAAATAATGTTGTGCTGTACAGCATTCCTTCTCATTAAGATTATAATGTACCAGAGAGTTTCCTGTTAGGTGAAAATGTGGAGGTTCCTGAAGGGAGGCACCTCATGCTTGTTCCGACACAACCTTGCCCTGTGCATCTCTTTCTGTATCAAACACCGCTCCCCAATGAAAGGAACCAGGGCTTCATGGAGAAATGGCAGATTCTAGGAGGGAGGAAGTGCAAGTTTAAGAGAATATGAAACATCTTGAGTGCCAGAGAATTAGGAATTGGGCAAAGAATGTGGGTAGTTTTTTGAAGGCTGAGAAACCAACACTAATGGGTTTCCAGCAGTCAAATATGGGGTAATTTGAGCATCAAAATAAGCAATGATAGTAACAAACTATAATTCATTAAATAACAAGAGAATCCAGAAGTCCATTCATCTAAGAGAATGAATAAATAAATTATGTGATAATGGCAAATTCTTCCACACAGTGGAATGCCAGCTAACAGATATAGAAGGACTTGGTACATCTGAACATCACTGTTTGGCAATCAATATAGTATTAATTCCAGCAACATTAAGGTGTGCTAAAATGAGAGCATGAAAGAGATGAATAAGAGGGTTTTAAATGGTTTCAAGATATCTCCTTCCAAAACATTTATGAAATACAACAAGATAAAAAAGAAAATGTATAGCAAAGGAAAAAAACTTGACATATCATCTTTATAAAGTGGACATAGTTATTACCATCAGTTGCGGAATGGAGAGACATCAGGTGCCACCCCAGGGATTGCGAGGGAAGTACATAGCATATTTGATATGCATTCCCTGGGTCTAATTGTTGCAGAATACCCAGGAGACTGGAAAGACCAATGGGTGAAACAGGAGGATTGTATTAAGGTGGCCACTGGCTCAGCAGATTAGCATCCTGAAGCTGAGCAAAGGAGAAAGAAAATGGGGTACTTTTCATAAATCCAAGATGAAGTAGCAGCTAACAGGTTTATAGAAGCCAGAACAAAGAACAGTTAATTAATTTGCAACATGTTTTGTGATGTATGCTACAATTGAAAAACAGCATTTTGGGAAATGCATTGTACATTTTGTACGTGTTTTCTTTCCCTGTGACCTTGCAGCTGATCAGCAAGAAAAACAGGAGTCTTGAGATGCCTGGGAACGTTGCTGAGAATGTGGGGAGAATAGATAAGGTAGTTTTTACAGGGAGTTATTTAATTTTAAGCAGAGCTGGGGGTTAGCTTTTATGTTGAACACAACACAGTAAACTTTATTTTATTATGCAGCAATGACAGACTATCATTGTTATTATTTAATTTCCCTTTTCATGATTATGAGGAAATATTAAACAAATCCAAATTGAGGGATGTTTTACAAAATGAATCGACTATGTAGGGGTGCCTAAAGATCTCAGCCAACCATTGAAGTTTTTCAGTGGGATCTTTGGCTGGGTCTAGGAGTCAAATTGACACAAACCAGATTAACAAGAAAACAGCATACGATTTTATTAATCTTACATGGAGATTCTCATGAGAGAGGAAAGAGCTGAACTAATAGCCAAAACAGAAAGCTTTTGTTCTTTTTAAACAAAGAATGATAAATTTTGTGAAGAAATGACAAAACAGGGGGGTCTGGACTAGTGGTTGTGAATTCTAGGGATGTAACTAAAAGATATACACAGGGGTATCAAGCCAAGTAGAAGATAAGTTTATTTAGTACTTTTATTTATTTATTAAGAGCCTTTGCAGGCTGGGTGAGGTGGCTCACTCCTGTAATACTAGCACTTTGAGAGGCCGAGGTGGGTGGATCACGAGGTCAGGAGATTGAGACCATCCTGGCCAACATGGTGATGGCATGGTGGCCACCATCCTGGCCAACTATGTCTCTACTAAAAATACAAAAGAATAGCTGGGCGTGTTGGCACACGCTTCTAATCTCAGCTACTTGGGAGGCAGAGGCAGAAGAATAGCCGGAACTAGGGAGTCGGAGGTTGCAGTGAGCCGGGATCTTGCCACTGCACTCCAGTCTGGCTACAAAGTGAGACAGGACTCCATCTCAAAAAAAAAAAAAAAAAAAAAAAGATCCATTGCAGCATCACTCCTCAGTCACTGTTAATACAGATTGTGTTCTTGTGTTGGTGTGGGAAGCCAGATTTCTCACAGGAATTCTAATGGCTTGCTACAGGTAAGAAAGGGTACTTCAGATAAGTCTCTCTGATACTGGTGCTTCTCAAATGCTTTCAACTCGAAATAATCCATATGCTAGGTTGGGGCAATTGGGGGTGTTTTGTCCTTAACTCCTCCAGCAATAATCTTCAAAAATATTAAAGTCCTTAAAAATCAAAGAAGGATTAAGGGACTGACTGAGATGGAAAGTGGCTGAAGAGACAAGATGCCCAGGTACGACGTATAATTGGAACCTTTCCTCCACAGGCTGTTCCTGGGATAGTTGGTAAAATGTGAGTAGAGACTCTAGCAGAAGGATATACAGGAGTTCTATGCACTATTCTTGCAAACATTTCTATAAGGTGAAAGCATTTTACATTAAAATCTTAAAACAGTGGGAGGACTGAGCTACCTCTTTCAGTGAAGGACAGAGTCTTCTGTTTTCTGCATTGAGAAGTTAGGAGGGTCCTCCCACACACTCCTACCATTGCACAAATTATAAAAAGTAGCTATTTTCAGACACTGTGAAATAGCACAGTCTAAAAGGGGAAAATGTTATTATTGTCATATATTCAAAGAAAATGAAGTTGTGTCAAAGAGAGATTTGCATCCATGTTCACTGCCACATTATTCACAATGGCCAAGATATGAAATCAAACTACTTGCCCATCCATGGATGAATGCATGATGAAATGTGGTACATATACAAGAGAATACTATTCAGCTATAAAAAGAATGAAATACCACCATTTGCAACAATGTGGATGAACTTGGGGGACATGATGTTAAAGCAAATAAGCCAGGCACAGGAAGACAAATACTGCATGATCTCACTCATATTGTGCAATCTAAAACAGATTATCTCATAAAAATAGAGAGTAGAATAGTGGTTAGCAGAGGGTGGGGAGGGGAGAAGGGTGGGAGGTGGGGGAAAGGTTTGTCAATGGGTACAAAGTTATAAGCAGAGAGAAGAAATAAGTTTTGGTGTTCTAGTGCACATTAGGGAAACACTGTTGTGTATTTCAAAACAGCTGGAGGACAGGATTTTATATGTTCTCACCACAAATAAATGATAAATATATGAAGTGCTGAATATGCACAATACCCTGATTTGATTATTACACAATATACACATGTATTGAAACATCATACTGAACCCCATACATGTGTACAATTATTTTGTCAACTAAAAAACAATAAATATATTTTTTAAACTAGCATAATAAAGATAGAGACCTATATTATGTTTTGCACACATCTTACAATATAAATGTGTATTTGTTTTTCTTTTTTTGTTGTTGTTGTTGTTATTTTGCTTTAAATAGACTTTATTTTAGGGGAGTTTTATGTTAACAGCAAAACTGAACAGAAAGCACAGCAAGTTACCACACATTTTCTATACCCACACATGCCCAATAGCCCCCACTGGCAATATCCCAAGGCAGAGTAATACATTTGTTAGAATTGATAAACCTATTTTGACACATTATTATTACCCTAAGTCCATAGTTCACATTAGGATTCACTGTGGAGGTGGTACATTTTATGAGTTTAGACAAATGTATCCACTATTATGGTATCACACAGTTGTTTCACTGCTCTAAAAGGCCGCTGTGCTACTCCTATACACCACTCCTTCCCGCCAGTCCCTGGCAACCACTGATCTTTTCACTGTCTTTTTGCCTTTTTGTCTTTTCCAGAATGCTGTATAATTGGAATAGAATAGTAACTAAAATGTCTTATAATTATATAATGTCTTATAATTAGAATAGTATAGTATATAGACAGTTCAGGTTGGCTTCTTTCACTTATTAATATGCATTTCAATTTCCTCCATATCTTTTCATGGCTTGACAGATTTTTTCTTTTTAGGGCTGAATAACATTCCGTTGTCTGGATGTACCACTGTTTCTTTATCCATTCACCTACTGAAGACATCTTAATTGTGTCTATGTTTTGACAGACAATTATAAATATAGCGTCTATAAACATGTTTCAAAAACAAAATTCTGAATTAAAAGTAAGTCTTTGTTTTAAGTTACCTTCATTTAAAAATATTATATATTATAATTTATTACATTTTTCCCAATTTTTATTTCTTTTTTTTTAAATAAGTGCAATGAATCTTATAACTGCAAATTACTTCTTACATTTTCCAACAAGTCAGAATTTCACATAAGGGTAAAGAAAATTTTAGCAGATTGATTGAATGTAAGAAAGAGAGAAAAGATAGTTGGGCTGATCTGTGTTTTAAGTTTTGGTTTTCTGATTATTTTTAAGTCTTTTCTTGATGAAACTATTGTTAATTCAAAACAAGACAGAGAACAATGTAGAATGACATAGAAAAGTGCTTTTTTCTACATTTCCTGTTTATATGCATATGACAAAAATATTTAAGGAGAAAATATGCAACCATAGGTCTAATGTCAGTCACCTACAAAATGATTCACTTTTTATTTTAACGTGCAATTTTCTAATTGTGAAATTAGTTGTTTTTAAATTTCTAAGTCAAGT
>CAUYLG010015175.1:0-11347 GCA_963573385.1 Cacajao melanocephalus | reverse complement strand
CCAATGCTTTTGGTGTTTTGGTCATAAAGTCCTTGCCTACGCCTATGTCCTGAATGGTTTTGCCTAGGTTTTCTTCTAGGGTTTTTATGGTGTTAGGTCTTATGTTTAAGTCTTTAATCCATCTGGAGTTAATTTTAGTGTAAGATGTCAGGAAGGCGTCCAGTTTCTGCTTTCTGCACATGGCTAGCCAGTTTTCCCAACACCATTTATTAAACAGGGAATCCTTTCTCCATTGCTTGTTTTTGTCAGGTTTGTCAAAGATTGGATGGTTGTAGATATGTTGTGTTGCCTCTGAGGCCTCTGTTCTGTTCCACTGGTCCACATCTCTGTTTTGGTACCAGTACCACGCTGTTTTAATTACTGTAGCCTTGTAGTATAGTTTGAAGTCTGGTAGTGTAATGCCTCCAGCTTTGTTCTTTTTGCTTAGAATTGACCTGGCTATGCGGGCTCTCTTTTGGTTCCACATGAAGTTTAAGGTGATTTTTTCCAGTTCTGTGAAGAAGGTCATTGGTAGCTTGATGGGGATAGCATTGAATCTGTAAATTACTTTGGGCAGTATGGCCATTTTCACGATATTGATTCTTCCTAACCATGAACATGGAATGTTTCTCCATCTCTTTGTGTCCTCTCTTATTTCATTGAGCAGTGATTTGTAGTTCTCCTTGAAGAGGTCCTTTACGTTACTTGTTAGTTGTATTCCTAGGTATTTTATTCTCTTTGTAGCAATTGTGAATGGCAGTTCGTTCTTGATTTGCCTCTCTTTAAGTCTGTTATTGGTGTATAGGAATGCTTGTGATTTTTGCACATTGATTTTGTATCCTGAGACTTTGCTGAAGTTGCTTATCAGTTTCAGGAGATTTGGGGCTGAGACGATGGGGTCTTCTAGATATACAATCAAGTCGTCTGCAAATAGAGGCAATTTGACTTCCTCCTTTCCTATTTGAATACCCTTTATTTATTTTTGTTGCCTGATTGCTCTGGCTAGAACTTCCAGTACTATATTGAATAGGAGTGGTAAAAGAGGGCATCCTTGTCTAGTGCCAGATTTCAAAGGGAATGCTTTCAGTTTTTGCCCACTCAGTATGATATTGGCTATTGGTTTGTCATAAATAGCTTTTATTATTTTGATATACGTTCCATCAATACCTAGTTTATTGAGGGTTTTTAGCATAAAGGGCTGTTGAACTTTTATTTTATTTTTTGATTGTACTTTGGGCTCTTGGGTACATGTGCACATCCTGCATGCATTTTACACTTAGGTGCCACCAAATTGCTGCAGATTTTTGCCTGACTCCACTCTGACCCCATTTTGATCGAGGTCTATATGATCTTGGACCTCTCCAGGTTCTCATTGGAAATGACCAGAAAAAAAAATGCCATGTCTATCTCCTGGGGTTCCTGATACCGGTGAGAGGCAGCTCCTAATGGGGGAAGCCTTGCAGTGACCAAGGCCTCAGAGATTTCATTACTGCTGGAGCACATAGCTCAGTTTCCTGATCAAAATGAAGCAGTGGTCCTAGATTCACCTCTGATTTTTAAGAGTCTTTGTTCTTTGTCCTCCACAAATGCTCTCTGGTTGAGATTAAAGGTAAGGACACAGAGACCCACAAGCTGTGCCTGCCCCGAATTCTGTCCAAGGTACCTTCCTGTGTTCTGTTACTTACGTTTGCCATGTTCTCAGGAATTTAGTGAAATGGCCACGTTGTCTCTGAGTGGAAGTGAGGGAGTCACGGCGGAGCTGGGTTTGCACACAGACAGTCCTGCCCCAGGGCCATGCTCAGGGCTCTGCACTCTCCAATGTGAGGGTGGGTGGAGTCCTGCTCAGGGAGGGTGATTGGAGAGAAAGAATAATAAGAAGAGGGGGCAGAGTGGGTCACTCTGATGGTTCTGGGACTCCCTTTCCAGGAGAGAAGAAGACAAAAATGATGTCACAATCAAGGAAAATATCCAAAGTCTCTGGCTTAATCCTGGGCGTATCCAGCTCTGGGACAGGTGGCTGGGCAGGGAAGACAAACTAAGCCGCAGGCCCAGTTCTGAAGGTCTTCCTCTTCTGAGAATTCTGCTGAAGTTTCCCTGACCTCACGGCCACCTCTCATCCTTTGCTCTTGGTTTTCCCCCAGCACTGATGAGGGCGTCCTATCTGGTTTCCACTGGGGTCTAGAGAAGTCGTCAGAGTAATTGGAGAACGTTCTTCATAAAGTGAGAGACCTCCAGGATCCTCCCTGGACTCAAAGATACCCAGAGAAGCCGGATCCCCATCCTGCTCCTCTATGGGCCCTGAGCTTGGGGAGACCTGGGCTGGTGAGGAGAGGGTCAAGATGAACTGGGCTAGCAGGGGCGGGGACAGGAGGGACAGGGCGGTCTGCAGGGCTCAGCAGCTCCTCCCGCAGGGCCTTGCCCCGGGCTGGGGTCTGCAGACTCCTCAGGTCATTTCTCCAGGCGTCGCCCCCCTACAGTACCCTCCCCTGGTCCCTGTCCCTCTGTCCTCTCCCCAGCTCTCCACACAAGGTAAGAAGCTCCCGAGTGAGCGGCTCTGGGGCGGGGCGGAGATGTGGGAGGGAGGCCGGGAATCTGAGTCCCCGCGAGGAGGCGGAGCGAGCGCATCTCGGAGACAGGGGTCGGGTGGGGACCCGAGGGGAACAGGTCGGCGTCCCAGGCTCCCTGCATCTCTCCCTCCCCAATGTGCCCGTTCCCGTTTCCCAGGCCCGCACTCCAGCGTACTTGAAGGCCGCCGGGCTCTGCATCCACCACGTGCGCTCTGGGCTCCTCAGCGGCGCCTTCGTGGGCGACACTCGGTTCCTGCGCTTCCACAGCGGCGGCGAGGATCAGAGCTTGAAGCTGCGGGCGCCGTGGGTAGAGAAAATGGAACAGGATGTGGGCGCCCCGAGAAAAGTTATCGACGGCTGCAGGGAATGCGTTACTGAGGTGACTGAGGCTCCTGGACCAGCACCACCACCTGAGGCAGCCGGTGAGTGACATCAGGCTCCGGGCACAGTGTCGTCCCAACCCCACACTGACTGCCCGGGTCTCCCGGGCGTGGGAGTGTGGCCTCAGCTGACCTCTCTCGGGTGGGATTCTGGTCCTGCCTCCAGCTGGCCCGGGGACAGATTCTGGGCCCGGCACCTGCAGTTGCTGCGCAGCTGCGTGGTGACACCACCTGGGAACTTCCTTGGGGAACACTTCCAGCCCAACTAAGACGGAGAATGATGTCCCTGAACCAGGATGTAAAGACCTAGACAGCAGCGCGATCGGCGGCTCAGAGGATCAAGCGCACCTGGGAGAGGTTCTGGATCGCAGAGGCTGCAGTCAGTGCAGAAGCCTAGAGCATGGCAAGGAGACAAGGCTGCTGGAAGATACCGTAGTCCTCGGGCCGCACGTGAGGACCTCCTGAAGCTGGAATTATGTTACCTGGAGGCCTCCCTATAGGAGGGAAGGAGGCCCGAATCCTGCTCCTTCCTCCTTCTCCTCCTCCTCCTCCTCCTCCTCCTCCTCAGCATTTCTACTGTGGGTCTGGGGATTCTGCCCAGGCTCTTGAGGCTGTCCTGAGGGTGGATGGGAGGAGGGACAGGGAGAAGGAGTGCAGGGAGGAAAATAGAAGGGGCAGCAGTTCCGCTTGTCAACAGTGATGTACTTGTCAATAGCACTGAACTTCACTGGGGGATCTTTTTCTTCCCTGATCTTCTGTGCCCAACAATTAGAGATAACCTTTAACACAGCCAGAAGATGAAATGCCAGGAAACCGGGTCAGCAGAGACACAGTGGATGAAAGTACCACCGATGATGGCTAGGTTCTAATATCAGGATGGAACAGACAGTATCAGAAGGTTGTAAACACTGAGTGCAAACTAGAAAAAAACACTGACATTTCATAACTGAAAAAGAATACCACCAACCTTAGAAGCAGAATAGTGACTTCACAGACAATGAGACACATTTGTAGAAAGAGAGCCCTAGAGATGAGGAAAATTGTTTATCCAGAACCTACTCTTAACTTTGAAATTTTCTCCTGGACCTCTGGCAAGAAGGCTGAGAGCTGGGAGTCTCATTAAATGTTTTCCGCCTCTGAGACTCTCCACAGAGCAGCCATAAGCACTGGTGACCCATCATCAGGACCTAACGGGAAGGTCACCTCGAGGTGCTGGGCCCAGGGATTCTACCGAGCAGAGATCACGCTGATCTTACTGTGGAAGGGGGCAGCCAGACCCAGGACGCACAGCTTGGGGACCCCATGCCTCAGGAGAATGGGGCATTCTACAAGTGGGCAGCTGTGGTGGGGCCTTCTGGGAGGGAGCAGGAATCCCCGTGCTGTGTGCAGGATGAGGGGTTGCTCAGGCTTCTTCCACTGAGGTGGGTGAAAATGGGTATAAGGTGGAAACCGTTTCACAGAACTGGCAAGCAGGAGCTGTTCTGGGCCCTGTGGCGGGGTCAGAATTTTGACCTGGAGGTCGAGACTCCTTTCATTCACTTCTCAGACCCCCCTTCCCAGCTTATCCTAACTGTCATGGAAACAATTTCTGACGTAGAGCTACTTCCTGCTCTGGTGCTTGGACCTGTGATGTGAAAGAAGTTCTCCCGCATGAGAGGGACTGGAATGATGGCTTTGCCCCATCTCACATGTAGGGATCCCACTGCTATTGGGGGATTGGCCCAGTCACTTCTCCCTGTTCCTGCTGGGGTTGGGGATGATGAACCCAGTCAAGTCACAAACCCCAAAAGGGAACCAGGCAGACTGACAAGGAGGGCACTGCCTATCAAATGCCCAATGACCCTGATCAGAAGAGGTGATGGGTGAGAGAGGAGGCTGCTGGGAACCAGAAACCTGGCAGCCAGGAAGGCTGAGAAAGTGCAGGCTGACAGTAGAGGCCCAAGGCTGGAGACCCTGGGAGTCAGCTGTGCTGTTCGCTCTGAGCCCCAGCATGCAGGGGAGGGCCCTTTACACCAGGGAGCTTCAGGCTTCATGACTGTTTCTAGGCTCTGTACTGCCCTATTCCTCCATGAGAATTTTAAACAGTGAAATAAGGTATCCAGGGCCCCAGGAATCTGATTATCACAGAGATCATTCTTCCATTTTATTTCTTATAAGATATGAAATACTAAAACGAATACAAGATTATTGTGAAGCTAGCAGGTTTTTGTGGATGGATTCTGCTGGTTGTTTATATTGGAAAAAGAAATGGGTCTGGCCCCATTCACAGATGAGAACAGCAGGGTAGCCATACACCCTCCCTGCAAACAGATGTCCAGGAGAGTGACTGCACGCTCCCATGCTGTCTCTTTCTCCTCTCCTGCATCCTGGGTTTACCTTCCTAATCTCTGCTAAGTACCAATGCTAACCAGGTATTCAAGACTCTAAGGACCCCCCTCCACTATGGCACCTAACAGGGATTTCTGTCCTCAAAAGAATTTTAGGAGGGGTCTATTCTATAAAAAGCAGCATGGACGGGGTGGCAGGGGCAGCTCATCTCTCACCCCTGGAATAGAGAGGATGGAGCCACAGTCCTGTTCCTCACCCCTCCCATGGTCCTGTCCCAAATACAGTCTCCTCCTACAGGCTCCGCTGGGTCTGCTTATTGTCATTCTCCAGGTCTTGACAGAATCTTGGACATTGATGTGGTGCTTACAGCTTCCTGAAATATGATCCCTTGGACCTGACACCAACAGGAGTTGAGCCTGGGGAGCAGATTTGGGCTGTGGGGGATCTTTGGATTTGAAGGTAGGGGATGGTGATGGGCTGCCCATAATGCTCAGGGTGTCGAGGCTGAGGATGGCGGAGCTGAATCTGGTCATTACCATGTTCTCCACAGTTTGAGAGCTGCCTTGTGCAGAGCAGCAAGACACAGATTGTTCTCAACTCCCATTGTCTCTCTGTACACCCTGACTTCTCTTCCCCCAGCTGCGCAGCTGATGAGCTCTGCATGGGGAGGATGAGGGGAGTGAGGCATATTCCCCTGATGCCCCAGAACCCCTTCCACAGAATCCCGATATACAGACCTCTGTCTCTCCCCGGACCAACATTTCTTTTTGGGGAATGAAAGGGTTACAATGTCTCCCTCCCAGATTCCCCTTGTCACTCACTCACTCACTCACCTTGAAGAGATTTCTTACTCTACTAGTTATTGTTCTCATATTCTTTCTTCGAAGCTGTGGTTAAATATTATAAGCCATTAAGAAAGCATGAAAGTTAAGTTCTCTTTTTGGATTCTGAGGATCTGCCGTGCTGAGTCAGGGCCAGGTCGGCAGAGAAGGGGTGGGGGAGGGACAGGTGCTGAGTGGCATGTGGCCTCGCTCTGTGCTCAATAAAGTTCCTGCTGTGGTCATTTATTGCCTATTTGTCTGGATCCCTCCTTGTGCTGTGATAGGGGCAGGTGCTTCTCCAGGTCGGAGGCTTCACACATTTCCAGACTGAGACTTTCTCCAAGTTTATGGAGGTCAAGGGCAGATACTGGCAGCTCTCCATCCTGCCCTTAGCTCTGCTTTATTTGGCATATTTTTATATGTAGATCTAATTCTTCTCATAAGGGATGTGTATGAGCACGATTTTGTAGGAGAGCCGCTGTCATCCCACCGTGGCCATGCTCTGTCCGACACCAGGATCCTGTGTGCTTTGTTGCTGTTGTCCCCTAAAGACTCAGGACAGCCTCTGCATGTGGGGCGTCGCAGATGTCACAGATGGATTGTTCCCACCTTTGCCTTCTTTCCTGCTCCATTTCAACAATGCTCCAACTGTTTCCCTTTTACTGTATAGTAAGTCAAATTTTTGAATTAAGGTACGAACACACTTGCTCCAGACTGTAATCCTAGCACTTTGGAAGGCTGAGGCAAGGGGATTACTTGAGGTCAGTAGTTGAAGACCAGTCTGGGCAACATAGCAAGACCCAGTCTCTACCAAAACAGATTGAATTAACATCATGAATAGATGTGTTATTGGCATGTCATCAATAAATTATTGCCATTTCTTTTGCAGGAGCACCCTGTG
This sequence comes from Cacajao melanocephalus, assembly GCA_963573385.1. Taxonomy (NCBI): domain Eukaryota; kingdom Metazoa; phylum Chordata; class Mammalia; order Primates; family Pitheciidae; genus Cacajao; species Cacajao melanocephalus. The sequence continues at coordinate 4,371 of CAUYLG010015175.1, read as the reverse complement.
GTCTGGGTCCTGGCAAGAAAGAGATGACTTGGAAGGAAAGCACATATTACAGAGGTGCTGGCAGGGCTAGGAAAGCCACAAGCGGCACTGAAGCTCCCTGCAATGATCTGTAGCAGGAAACTGTTTGCATCTCTGAGCTTGAAAGAGCAAGGAAGGGAGCCGTTTCCAGAACTCAGAGAAATCTGTAGCTTTCCCTAGGGGCAGCCCTGCATGCCTGTGGCTGTAGGTAAAAGCCTGAAGTGATTACAGAACCACAGAGCTGCCCTGAGGGTGTGAGGGAAATGAAACCCTGAGTTACTTCTCCCCCCACACTCCCACCTCCTGCAGGTGCCTGTTATCATCCAAACCTAAGCAGAAGCCAGATGGTGAAGGAGCACAGGCTATACCTGTTGTGGCTGCCTCCTAGTGCACGGGGCAGGGTGGAGGAGGCTGAACAAAGGCTCTGTGGGGAGAGGGCATCAGAGAGCAATACACCCACCTGCTGACAGTGTTTACATTCCTCAGGGAATTCACTTAAATATCCTAGAGTTTGCCCTAATCCAAGACATGATTAAAAAAAAAGTTATTTATTTATTCATTCAACCTCTCTTATATGAAACTGCACGTGCTGAAACATTGTTAGAAGTGAAATACAAGACTCAATAAGGCCACCACCTCAGTAATATCCAAAAAAATATGATACAATGCTTGTAATCCCAGCTATTCGGGAGGCTGAGGTAGGAGAATGGCTTGAACTTGGGAGGCAGAGATTGCAGTTAGCTGAGATTGCACCACTGCACCCCACCCTGAGTGACAGAACAAGACTCCATCTCAAAATAATAATAAAAATAACAATTATGCGAGCTGTACACATTAGGCCTTCAGGTGGACAGTGACCATTAGTAAGGCACTTAGTGGTACCATCAATGGCCAGGGAACAGACCGTATACTGACACCATGCCCTTCAGCTACATAGAACTTTACTGTAAGTTTCTTCTTAAAATCACAGCTTTAGGCCACTACAGTAACAAGTTCTCCAAACAAAAATTCTTTATTCTTTGTGATAAGATTTGGGTAAGGATGAAAAGAGTATTAAATAACACTGATTACAGATTCTTTATGACTTTAGCCAGGCCTAGGAAAGAAATTATACTAAGGCTGGGCATGGTGGCTTATGCCTGTAATCCCAGCACTTTGGGAGGCCAGGATGGGCAGATTATGAGGTCAGGAGATTGACACCAAACTGGCCAACATAGTGAAACCCTGTCTCTACTAAAAATACAAAAATTAGCTGGGTGCGGTGGTGCATGCCTGTAGTCCCAGCTACTTGGGAGGCCGAGGCAGGAGAATCACTTGAACCTGGGAGGCAGAGGTTGCAGTGAGCCAAGATCTCAATATTGCACTCCAGCCTGGGCAACAAGAATAAAACTCCATCTCAAAAAAAAAAAAGTCTAAGCATTCAATAAAAACCACTTCTCCCTGCCCAATGCCATCCACAGAAATACTTCTAATACAGAAGAGATTCAGTCTTCCATTTACATGTCTGTAAAAGCTAACACACGCCTCTGCTGCAGTAGACAGAACAGAGCTGAGCAGCCCCTTCCACACAGTGTCTTTGGTGGAGAATGCTGATGTGGCCACAGTGCTCCCTGTCCTCTGTCATGCATTTTCCTGCTCTGTGTCGAGGGGTGAGGATCTCAATGGAGAGAGGAGAAATCCTATTTTATTCAGACGATGTGGCTCTCTTTGGGCTTTGTCCAGCAAATCCAAGCTCTGTCTGTGGGTCTGTATGCTGTGTGCGCCTTCAGCAGGAACCTCTGTGAAGTGCTTCAGTTCTGAGCTCCCAGTCTCCCTTATAACCGTGGCAAATGGAACCATCCACTTGACACAGTTCTCTCTGTCACATCACTGATGCTCTTAAACCTTTTGTGTGAATTCAAGTGAAGGGAAATACATGGCAGAAGCAGTGAGTACATCCTAAGACAATTCTAAGCAGTCAACATCCAGCACACAGAGATCTAAAAGCTCCGCAATCTGTAACATTTGCTGGAGAGGCTGTGGCAACAGCACTTTGTATACGTCATTTAGAGATGCTACCTGCATGTATACATTCAGCCAGGACACAGTGGCCAGGGGACTTAAACACCACTCAGGGCCCTTCATACTCACTCATTCCACAGTAAGAATTTTATCTCCTGAACGAGCCCCAGAGTTGCACACTGGTGCAACTGTGAACAACAGATTTCCTCAAGTTTGGCTGCAGTAAATACAGACAAAATCCCAATCAACTGTAAAAGTGTTTTTACAACATTCTGTGTTTTCATGTGTTGATCAAAGCAATCCTATGCTAAGTAAACTATCTCCCTGTGAAGTCTTTCGACCTCATGCAACTCCATTAGCCAATCCAGAAGAGGCTGCAAAAGAGGGTGCCACTGCATAGAGGGCTTATCCCATAAGTATGACTTTTGCTTGTTCAACATGATTTTCCAGACTCTTCTCTGTTTGCCCATGTCTGTATAGGCAGTGGTGAGGCTCTGGATCACATGAAATGCTGAGACATACGCATAGAATTCGGGTAGGCCAGCCCATCCTCTTCTTTGTCAGATGTGGGGATCAAGCAGCAGGGGTTTGCACTGACTGTATTACTGTCCCAAGGCTGAATGCCACCCTGGCCTCTCACAGTCCTGTCAATATTGGCAATTTGTCAGCTGGTTTCTGGAAAAAAAAAAAACCCACAATTTCCTTCCTTTTTCAGGAGCAAACAGAGAAATCAGTGCCACTTCCCTCTTTCCTGCTGCCCCGTTCCTTCGCATCCTCCCCTCCTCTCCCTGGGCATGGTGCAGGGCTCAGGTGCCCAACTCAGGCCTGAAGCTGTCCTAAGGGCAGGCGGGCATGCATCTGTCAGGGCAGGAGGCAGGAGGTGAGCAGGAGCAAGCATGCCTTTAAAAAACAACATCTCACTTAAAATTGCTTAGCAGGTTAAAAAATGCAATGGTATCTAACTCTCCCTCCCTTTCCCCACAGGGACTGTACAAATTGTAAGTGAATCGCTTGAGATATTTGAGTGCAAGCCATAACAGTGAAGTCTGGCTTACATAGGCACAGGGGATTTCCACAGAGTTAGAGCTGCGGTTCATGGAATCACAGACGCTGCCAAAGTAATGAAAATGGTGAGTCACCTCCTCCCTAAAGGGAGAGTGGTTGAAGGGGGCATCTCTCAACCCAGACTGGGAATCTGACATGCTGGAGTCTGGGAGGATTCTTGCAGCCATGGTTCTAATTTCCCTGTGGTGTCCGGGCTCTGTGGGCAGTGGGCCAGGTGTGTCTCAGGAAGGAACGAGGATGCCCAAGCAAGTGCCTGGTGATTCTTTTCCCCTCTGATCCCTTCTCAGCACACACAGGCACACAGGCAAGGCTGACAACAGAAGAAGCTGCATGGACACATAAGGATGCCTCAGAGGAGCAGTTTTCCTTGAAGTGCTCTTGAAGTGGTGACATCAGAATGGAGGAGACCTGCTGACACTGGCTGTACCAGGCCCCTGCCCTCCCCTCCCCAGCCCCCAAGTTCCAGGACTCTTGGCACAAGAAAATGAATCAGACAAGAAGGACCAGGTTGGTGGGAATATCCCTGCCAACTGGAAACTCGAGCTTCACCCAGACCTCACCTCCAAACCCTGCAATCCTCAGACCCTGTTCCTCCAAGCCAAAGTCAGACACGCAAGGGAAATGCCGGCCACAGATGACAGGCTGCATAAGTGCTTGAGAAGGTCCCCAAGTCTAGAACCAGACACCTGTCTCACCCTCTCAGGTGACCTTGGTAATCATCCTGCAGGCACTTACACTCCTTCTCAGGACTATCACTTTCTGTAGACAGTCAACTTCCTCTTTCTTCTCAGGGTTCAGCCTGAACACTGGGGTGACCAAACATGCTGTGCAAAGGACAGGAGCCTCTTCAGTACTAGCTTATGAATCTGTCCCCTTGTCACCGCCAGTGGTGGGAAATGGCACCTCAATCCACAATCCACTATTTCTTCCTGCCCTTACCTCCTCACACCCAACTGGAATTTAGGGGAATGAGGAGAGCAGCCAGCAGTGATGGCAGCAGCTGAGGCCTAAGGAAAACTGAACGAGAAGCCAAGGAAACACCTCAGGTGACGACAGTTGTTTGCTGTTCTGCACGTGTGTCCAAGAATGACCACAAAAGATTTTCAATGACCAATTCTACAGTTACCAACCTATTTAGCCACATCATAGACATCAAGTGGATGAACACTGCCTTTATCTATGACATATGTGATGATTCTGACACCTACCTGCATCAGGTTAGCCCCACACCCAGAAGGACCCCCACTCTCCCATTCCTTATTTTGTGTATCTTTTTATACCTTATAT
>CAUYLG010015173.1:0-25538 GCA_963573385.1 Cacajao melanocephalus | reverse complement strand
TAATCTGGCTATACCCTATCAACTCAACAATAGTTGCCACTAATAATCTATATGCTCAGCCAATACCACATTATTATCTACTGTTTATTGCTCATACCATGTTCTTTACCTGGAATATTTTCTTTCTTTCTCTTCTTTCTTTCTTTCTTCCTTTCTTCCTTTCTTCCTTTCCTTCTTTCCTTCTTTCCTTCTTTCCTTCTTTCCTTCTTTCCTTCTTTCCTTCTTTCCTTCTTTCCTTCCTTCCTTCCTTCCTTCCTTCCTTCCTTCCTTCCTTCCTTCCTTCCTTCCTTCCTTCTTTATCTGCATTTTATGTAGCTTTTCTTAGCCTCCTGCTCCATTATATAGGGACTTATGACTTTGGGAATGAAATATGGGGAAGAAGTTTGCCAACTCCAAGCCAGGCCCTAAAATATCCTTTATGATCTTGTGTTAAAAATGGCAATGTTACAAGACAGAAGGAACCTGTATTCCTGAGTACCACTGGAGTACATGCTGCCAAGGAGAGCAGTGTGACCCAATCTGACTGAAATGGACCATACCTCATACACACTCACACACACACACACACACACACACACTGACACACACACAGGGTAAAGAGAAGAAATGTGTGCTGAAAACCAAAGAGAAGCTAAAAGAAATTGAAATTCTAAAAAAATAATTTATAGACCTGAAGAACACAGGAAAGGAGAAATAAAAAAACAAAGAACATAGGTGACAAGTAGACATACTATAGAATAAATCTCAAATCAATTATTAAATTGAATGGTAGGATCACACTGTGTATAAAAATCTAAAAAAGATCTGTAAAAGACCCAACTAGATGCTATTCACATGAAGGGGGTTTTATATATAAAGACACTCAAAGGACAATAAAAAGATGGAAAATGACATACCTTGCAAATACTAAGCATATGAAAGTATAGCCATGTTAATAGAAGAACAAGTAGATTTCAATACAAGTACTATTAAAGAGGGTTGTTTCATGATGCATGTCATTATAGTGCCTCGGCTTGCAACTTTCATTTAACTGCATAATGTTAAATGTCAACTCATCACACCATAATAATTCTAAAATGTATATGTATCTATAGCAAAGCTTTATGTATATAACCCAGAAATTGATGGTACTTGAGGGAGACATGAACAAATCCAATAAGTTAGGAATTACAACAAAGCTCTCTAAGTAATTAGAGAATAAACATATAATGACTGTTAAAGTCCACAAGGAGAAGAAAGGTGAGTAAGATAAGACACATACCTACACTTCCTAGGAGTTGCTCACATCACTTCCACTTTCATTTTGCCAGACTTGTCACTTGTGCACATATATCTACAACAGAATCTGAAAAGAAAATATTCTGTATTCTAGAAACTTCAGCATATATATTTATGTGTGTTTATGTGTATAAACATTTTAGTACCTATATATGCTCTTTATATACATATACATATATAATATTTTATGGTAATAGAACCATATATATTATTATTATAAAGAAGGGAGAATGGATATTGAGTGCCAATTAATTCTCTGCCACAGAAGAGAAGAAAGATCTAGCTTGTGTTTGAATACAGATACAGACACACACACACACACACACTCACTCACTTTAAAAACACAAATCTAAATTTAAACCAATATGGCAAAGGTAAGTTTGGTCTCTGGGAAAAGGCACTATGCAACTTCTGAAAAATAAAATACAATTTTAGTCTGTTTTCATTAAATAAACGTAGTTTTTAGAATAATAAAGGATAATAAATGGAATGTAACAGCATTTAAAAAGTCATGATATTGAAAATGTTATTCTAGGCATATAAGATTGACATAACACAATTATCCAAGAAAAAAGTGAGAAAATTGGATAGAAAAGAAAAATATATTATCATTAGATGATGTAATTTTATCAATAGTAGTGGATATAGGGATCTAACAATATCTAAATATTACAAAAGAGAGATCATCAAGATTGCTGAAATAAGACTACCTTAAAAATCAGTAGGCTTCCTATATATTAGAAATAAGTAATTAGACTTGTATTTACAAAATTCATTGACTATAAAGTACAGAAAACTAATAAAAGATGTCCAAGACATGTATGGAGAAATTTTTTAAATGTATTAAAACTCTTAAAGGATACTGGAATAAGAATAGCATATAATAACAGTTGAAGAACTCAAAATCATAAGGACATGCAGATAATCAAAATTTAATTTGATTGAATTAATTCTGATGAAAATTTTCAGCAGGATGTTTATGTAACTTCCTAATGAATCAGTAAAATGTATATGAAAAAGTGTTGTGTCCTCAAATTGCGGACATTTTGACCTGACTTCACCAAGTATCAATTATTTTTATGAAGCTGTAATAATATAAACAAAATAGGCATTGGCACAGAAAGAGAAACAAGACTGAAAGGTTGAGCAGCAGACCCATTGCATACATAAGCTTGATAGCTGTTTTAGTGTGCATTACAAATCAACAGCAAAATGCTGAATGATTGCATAGATTATGTTGAAAAAAATTATCTTTTACTTCATGAATATTTTTCTCTTTTCATAAAAATTGTAATATTTGCATATAGAAATACAAGTGTTGATTTAGGATGTGTGAGAATTGAAGGGTTAAACAAGGCTCTTGATAAACATAAATCACAAAGAATATGGCCAAAAATTTGAATACTTCAAAGTATAATATTTAAAACAAAACAAAACAGTAAAAGTACTAAAAGAAAAAAGAAGTAACTGGATAATTGCATTTACAATCTATATTTTCCAAATCCTATAAAAATATGAGAAAGTAACAACTTAATGAAAATGAGGACCAAGGATGTGAACATATAATACACAAAACAGGCAATCTGAATGCCCTAAAAATATTAAAATGATCAACCACACTGGATAATTAGAAAAATGTAAATTAATGAGATCATTTCATAGTAGAACGCCTGCAATCATTTTAGGAGATGGCGACCCAGTGTTGGCAAGGAAACCAAAATATTCATACATAGCAGAGACGAGTGGAGATGAGTAAAGAGTGTTGATTTCAGGATGTATGTCTAGTAAAGCTAACAATATACTTGCTCTAATACCCAGATGTCTCAGTTGTTGGTATGTGCTCTACAATAATTCTCACACATGGGCGCAATGACACAATGAGGAATACAAGCATTTCCATTGTTAATCATAGAAAAAAAAAGTGACACCTTAGATACAGTCCAAGAAGAGAAAATATATAAATATATTAGGACATAGTAGTATGATGGGATACTATATAGCAGGTCAATTAAATTTGCATTTGGCAAAACCTTCTTGGGATTCTAATATTCTGTGCCAGAACCTGTTTTACATACTAGGCATAAAGAAGTGAACAAAATTACTACATATTACTCACTTCATTGAGCTTACCTTTTAGTGGGGAAGAGGGAAATAAACAACTAAAATATAAACCTTACTTGATAATTCGGTGTTCTTTGGAGTAAGGCAAAATAAGGGAGGGCAATAGAGACTCATGGTCAGCTGACTAGAATTCTAAAGAGGGTGGTTAGAGAAAGCTGCACTGAAAAGGCAACATTTTTAAGCATAACCTAAAGGAGGTTGAAGCAACCAGTTGTGTGGATATTTTGGGGAAAGATTATGCTATGCTGAGGGAGGAGTAAAGACAAAGAGCCCTTATAAGGTGTGAGAAAGGATATTGCTAGGAGCTAGGATATTGCTAGGGTGGAGTGAGGACAAGTGACAGTGATAAGAGAACTGAGGGTCGGGGGTGGGGTTGCTGTGCCACCTATTCAGAACACAATTTTATATAGTTTAAATCAAGGACTTGGCCTTTTTTGGAGTGAGAAGGTTTTGAGAAAAGAGCATCTGATCTTACCTGAGGTTTAAAGGATGATTCTGTCTACTCTGTTGAGAATAGAGGAGGAGAGACAAGAGTGGAATGTGAGAAACAGGAGGCAGCCTGGTGAGAGACTATGGCTTGAACTTAGGTGGTGGTAGTGGGAAGGTGAAAAGCAGGCAGATTCTGGATGTATCAATAAAACCCCAGGAACATAATTATTAGAATTCAAAAGTGACAAATGTGGGGCCAGGTGGAAGGATGTGAGCCGAGAAGGCAACAACCTCCTGATCGTTTGTGACTTTTGTGATCCAGGGTAAACTCAGGACAGTGCAGTTTCACTTCCTTTACTTTGGGCTGCTTCTAGCAATAGAGACTGACTAAAACATATTATTGTCATTAGCTTCACAATAAGAGGCGCTCCCATTTTAGACTTTGGGATACAACTTATCCTACTAGAACAGGTTTCGCTGTAGCTTGATGCTAGAGCCATCAGCCTCTGCAGGTGGATTGATTGTTGGGGGAGAAATAAAGAGAGATGTCTAAGAGTTTAGGATATTGAGACCTGAACAATTGGAAGATGGAACATACCTAGGGTCCTGAAGTAGCAGCTTTTGGTAAAAAATAAAATCAAATATCAGACCGTATTTGGGCGTGTTAACTTTGTAGAGCTTATTATAAGTCAAAGTGGTTATTTGAATTAGGTGGGGATGTGAATTTGGGCTCAAGGGATAGATCCAGACTGAGTGTATAAATTTCAAACCTATCCAGACTGAATGCGTATACCTATAATATTTAGCCATGTGATTTAAATCCATATAGTTTTAACTATAGAAGTCTACTAAAGAAATAAGTATAGGTAGAATTGATCTGGGGAACACTCTGATGTTTCAGAATCAGATGAAAAGGGATGAACAAGAGACTGAGGGGCAGCCATAAAAATGGGAATAAAACCATGAAAACATGCTATTCTAGAATCCACGTAATCAAAGTGCTTCCAAAGGGAGAGAGTCTTCAACTGTGCTAAAACTTAAGAAGAGAGCTGCGGATTGACCTTTGAATTTGTAAATGTGAAGTCATTGTAGACATTGACAGGAACTAAACTGGTCGAGAGTATTATGTATGAAAACCTGGTTCAGTGTGAGTCCAAAAAACAAAAAAAAAGTAAAAAGGAATCAGATCACTTTATTATAAGAGTCAACAAATTAGTAGGCTAATGAATGAAGAAAAATGCAGGCTTAAGAGAGGTTTGTCTTTTGGGGTTTCTTTTAAATTACAGCATGTTTGTACTGATGAAAGAAATGATCAGTAGATGGAAAATTGAAAAGACAGAAGAGAGAGGAAGAATTGCTACAGTAATGCCGTCATTTGAAACCTAGTAAATGGGGTAAGGGCTTGAACTTGGGTGGAAATACAGGCATTTTATTTATTTAAGGGAGGAGGTGGTGGAGCAGTGTTTCTGGCACAAGTGCAGTTATGTGGGCAGATGCTATCATAGAAGTGTGTGCAGGCTCTTTTGTAAATTGCTTTCATTTTCTCACGGAAACAGGAAGCTGCATCACTAGCTGAGAATTAGGACAATGGAGCATTGAGAAGGGGGGCGATAGTAAGCAATCATAGAATAACATGGGAGAATCAATGGAATATGGAACTCTATCTTAAGCTACAAGTAATGGTCCACTTGAGGTTACATAATTTTATGGTCCACTTGAGGTTATGTAATTTTATGGCCCACTTGAAGTTACATACATTGTCACATAATTTAATTTATGTAACCTCCACCTGAGGTTACATAAATTTTTACATGACTTAATGGTCCACTTGAGGTCACATAATTTACATTATATCTCTATTTATAAAATTAATATAATAAAGTGAGATACTATATGATATTTAACCTGTTCATATTTGTGCAGGGATACATACAGAATAGATAGATGGATGGAACCAGTTTTGTGGTTATGACAGGCAAGTATGATGGGACAGGAGAGGGGCAAGGAGGTTGAGCACATATGAGAGAGAGTAATCACAATGCTAGGTCATGGAATGTAAGCTGGGTATGGAGGAAATTGCAAAATGGTGAGGATGAGTGATATTGATGAAGTCGATGAGGTCAATAATTGTCAGTAAGGATAGGCTCAAAAACAAGATACTACAGGCCAGGCTTGGTGGTTCTCACCAGTAATTCCAGCACTTTGGGAGCCCAAGAAGGGTGGATCACTTGAAGTCCGTAGTTCAAAATCAGCCTGGTCAATATGGTGAAACCTCGTCTCTACTGAAAATACAAAACATTAGTGGAGTGTCATGGTGTACCCCTATAATCACATCTACTTGGGAGGCTGAGGCAGGAGAATCACTTGAACCCAGGAGGTGGAGGTTGCACTGAGCTGAGATTGCGCTACTGTACTCCAGCCTGGGCAACAGAGTAAGGCACTTGTATACCTATGTAACAAACCTGCACGATCTGCACATGTACCCCAGAATTTAAGTACACTAAAAATAAATAAATGTACGTATGTTTGAGATGATGGACATGCTAATTACCCTTATCTAATCACTATACATTATACATGTCAAAATATGTACCCCATGAATATGTAAAATTATTTGTTAATAAATATTTTAAAAACTATACTGAAAAATATGTTATGGACATATGTAATAGAAATATAGATAATATAAATTGATATACATGTATGTGTATATACTATAGATATACACATGCATATCTATACTATATGTGTATGTGTATGTACATATCTGTGTGTATACGTAAATATAAAATGAGAATAACAGGAAAAGGAACCCAAGCTTCAAAATAGTGCTTGCCTCTGGAAAAGGAAAAAAATCTTAACTTTGGTAATAGTTGTAATACTGTATTTTTCTATACAAGGCAATACCATAGCAGCTAAGAATGTAATCTTAGGAGCTAGAGTCACTGAGTTTGAAATCCAGTTCTACCTCTTTACTTTTAGACTAATTCTTTAACCTCTCTGTGTCTATATCATTTTTCCTAAAGTATTCTGTATCTTGGTTTCCTATTTCTGTAAAATGGAAATTGTTATATACTAAATTATGTCCCTGCCACCCACCTCAAAGTTTTTATGTGGAAGTTCTAACCACAAATATGATAGTATTTGAAGACAAGGCCTTTCAGAGATGATTGGGCTGATATGCGTGCATGAAGATAGACCTTCAAGATGGGATTAGTATCCTCAAAAGAAGTGACAATAGAGGGCTCTCTCTCTCTCTCTCTCTTTCTCTCTCTGCCATGTGAGGGCACAGTGAGAAGGCAGCCATATGCAAGCTAAGAAGAGAACTCTCACCATAACCCAACCATGCTTATACTCTGATCTTGGACTTTAAGTCTCCAGAACTGTGAGAAAATAAATGCCTGTTGTTTAAACCACCCCATCTATGGTATATTGTTATAGCAGCCCAAGGTGACTAATACAGGGATAATAAAAGTGTAAAAGTATCTTTCTCATGAACAATTAATACTTCTAACACTGGCATACAAGTACTTTGTAAGCATAGCTATCACTTCAAATGACCTGAAGCCATAAAACACAATGTCTGAGTGATGAGAACAAGGGTGTTTGCAATAATATCTTTAGTTTCCTATAACCTTGATGTATTTAATATTTTAAAATAAAAGAATCCAAACTATATAAATCTGTTGGTCAGTAATATGGATGTGAGATGGACAAGATCAGGGCAGGATAACACATTAGGGGCCTATTTCACTAGGGCTGACAAATTGTGATTGGAATTCAACTAGAAGAGTGGCAGAAGGCAAAGAGAAAGAGAACAAGATTTTAAGAAATACTTTGGCTATATAAATGACAGGGAGGGAAAGGAGGGAAAGATGATTCCTGCATTCCAGCATACTGAGTAGAAAGTGATGTCATTACCTGAAATAGGAATTTTCCACAGCAGATTTTGTCAAAGAAGATGATATATTTCTTTCTTGACCATTTTCATTCTGAACTCATGATTAATGATGAGCAGAAACATTTATTACATCAGTGATTTTGGTTTTACTGATTAATTTTGCACCACTACAATTGCAGACTATAAGAGCACACATGCGTGATGCATATACTGAGATAGGAGCACATCATTAAAAGAAATTAGGGCTCATGTACATTTCAGAGGATAGAAAACTTTTACAGGAAGATGAAGCTCTAAACAGTCCACAGGAAAGAGGATGTTCTCAATACAGTTGCAACCATTGAAGTCACTGCTGCAAAAGGGGCTCTTAGTTTAAATCTGTCAGATAAGATTGCCAAGATCATAGCAAATTACAGCCCTTGACTAGCAGCTATCAAATAAATTAGATGAATTTATTGCTCCCATTGTGTACCTAATATCTCTATTTAAATGAAAAACAGAGGTGATAATAGTTTATATTTCCTTAAATGTTTTTAAATTATCAAAATTATGATAGTAACTACAAATTTTTTTATTGCACTTTAAGTTCTAGGGTACATATGCAGAATGTGCAGGTTTGTTACATAGGTATACACATGCCATGGAGGTTTGCTGCATCCATTCCCTGTCATCTACATTAGGTATTTATCCTAGTGCTATCCCTCCCCATCCCCCGCTAGCCACCAACGCCTGACAGTCCCTGGTGTGTGATGTTCCCCTCTCTGTGTCCATGTGTTCTCATTGTTCGACTACCACTTATGAGTGAGACCATATGGTGTTTGATTTTCTGTTCTTGTGTTAGTTTGCTGAGAATGATGGTGTCTGGCTTCATCCATGTCCCTGCAAAGAACATGAACTCATCCTTTTTTATGGCTGCATAGTATTCCATGGTGTATATGCACCACATTTTCTTTATCCAGTCTATCATTGATGGGCATTTTGGTTGGTTCCAAGTCTTTGCTATCGTGAATAGTGCTGCAATAAAGATGTGTATGCATGTGTCTTGATAATAGAGTGATTTATAATTCTTTGGGTACATACCCGGTAATGGTATTGCTGGGTCAAATGGTATTTCTAGTTCTTGATCCTGGAGGAATCGCCACACTGTCTTCCACAATGGTTGATCTAATTTATACTCCCACCAACAGTGTAAAAGAGTAACTATAAAATTTTAAGGTGACAAAAGTAACTGTAAATATTCTCTTGGCCATGCCAGAGTTTAGAATTATTCTTTGTGTAAGGGAGGAGCAAAGGATAAAATGAATTCAAAGCACAGGAGACATAGAGGAAGTGAAGCCATCGGAAAAGTACTCTTTTGTGCTTTGGCTGAAGCCATGTCTTAGCTTGTAGTTTTGATAAGTTCTGAGTTTAACAAATACTTGGGAAAAGGGAGCTGTCACACTTAAGAAAAGAGAAAATAATAAATACACCTTTATGAATTAAATTGAGTTTTGAGTTTATTTTCTACAATTTTAAAATGTTCCAGATATTTAGGAACTAACATGAGCCCATGCATTGTAAAAATTATTAGTAAAGAAATATTTATTTCTATAAAATATATTTGTTATGTTTGTTGTATTATCAACTGAGTTAGAAACTGTTATTTTTTTAAAAAATAACTTACCTTATTGAATTACCTGGAATCAAGTCTTTAAGTAACTGTGAAATCCAACATCTTTCAGATTATAGTTTAAAAAAATAACTAAAGTCACGGAAGTCCAATTTGGTCATTATTAACTTATCACTCTAGCATAAAAATTACTGTATAGTTACTTTTCATTCTTAAAATGCCATCAAAACCTCTAAGTATCTTTTATATACTAAATGATTTAATGCTAGAAACATTTTACATTTTCCTTATGAAAATCTAAGATATGTATCACACATTTCAGGGAATTCTCATCTAATTTCTAAGTTTCACAATTTTTATTTTGATATTTTTGTCTTCAGGTGGCTAAGTCAGCAATTAAAACTAAATGTATTTATATATACTTACTTAATGGCATCAATATTTCATGAATTTTACTCCTCACTTAAAACAAGACTGACCTGGTATTTATACCAGAAGGAGCAGCCACTGCCTTGTATGGCTTCCATGATGTAAGAATTGCACTGCTTGCCTCCCAAGTGCTCAACTGAAATGCTCAACATTCTTATTAGTTTTAATACTATTTCTTAAAATGTATATGAGTTTTCACTTAATCAGGCATTTACATGTGTTAACTTACTTGAATCTAAAAACCGATACTATAAAATATTGTGATTTACCTTCCCAGATTCAGAGAAAGGAAGAAATTGAAGTCAGCTCAAAAGAATAATTTATTAACCAAAGAAGCAGGATTCAAATCTAACTAGTAAGTGCTTAACCAAGACAGAAACTTTCATCTTATCATTCCATATTCTGTTTTGGTTTTTTTAAAATTTTAAATCACATGAAAGAACTCATTATGATTAATAGCTTTATTATATAAAGAATCCATACAACTGGCAGAGAAAATGCACATTTTTAGTGAGTTGAAAGGTTTAACATAACATTAATTTATTCTTTATTTCAAAATAACTAAAAGAGTGGAATGTTCTTAATTCAAATAAATTGTAAGTGCTTGAGGTCATGGATATTCCAATTACGTTGATTTGACCATTACACATTGCATGTGTGTATCAAAATGTCACATGTATCCAGTAAATATGTATAACTATGATGTATACACAAAAATTAAAAGTAAATTTAAAAAACAAATCCTTAGTAATAAAGCATTTAATAAACTAAATGATCTTGCTAGAAGTGAAACATACTATTTAAAATAACAATAAAATAAAAATTCATGCATATTATGTCTGAAGATGGCTTCAAGACAAATATTTAATGTTATTATGATTGTGGTGAACTTGGAAACTGGTATTTCTTGAGAGAATTACTTACTGGCAAAACAGTTTTCCAGAACAATTGATAACATATGTTTGTTTACAACATCTTCAAACATATTCTGTAAATATAAAGCAAAAATAGGAAATATCCGTCCGTGTTCATGAGCATGCACTGCTGGTTTCAGTGCTTAGAAACTAAAGGTAATCACAGCATTCAAAACTGGAAAAGTAGTAAACTAAATTATTATTTCTAGTGTATGAAATAATATGTTTTCACTTAAATGATAATTATAGATTTATGAAGCAGCATAGAAATGCTTATTACTTGATGTCAATTGAAAAAATAAACCAAAAATGTTTATGTCTATTAGGATTGCCACATGAAAAATTATATACAAGCAAACTGTTAAAATGTGGAAAGAATAATATTACTTCTGGTAAGCTAGTTGAAGGTATAGGTAATTTTTTCCTAACAGTTACATTAATAATTATTGTAGAATATTTAAAAGGTAGTACAATAGGTAGGATAATAATCTACATTACTATTACTCTAAAAATTCAAATTTCCTGTTTGACTCCATCCTCTCTTCACTCCCAATATGAAACCATCATTAACTCTGGACACTCCTTCCTCAGATAGATCTCAATTTGTCTAAGTTCCACTCCGCCTGCCACCATCATTGAGCAAGCCACCACGATTGCGTGCTTTGATTACTGTAACAACTTTCTTCCCCTATTGTTCCTTCCCATTCCAGGGCTAATTCGAGCCTCTCTCCACCTTGTATTCAGTTTTTCTTCCATGGAGAAATCTTTGCTCCCTTCATTGGATCATATTTTTTCTCCCCTCTGAGCTTTCGCCCAGCTCCTCTGCTTTTCCTTCCGCTGCTAACACCTACTTCAGAACCCACACACACATCACTAAATGCTCCTTCCTGAACTCTTTTGCTAACTCTTTATCTTCTTTCTGCTTGTAAACTCTGAGGAGGCCTATGGCTCCGTCTTTGGTTCTCTTACCTTTTTCATCCTCCCTCTCTCCTTAGCTGATTTTTTTCCCTCAGTTTTATATCTTTGAATTTCATATCAATGCCAATGATTTCCAAATTTATCTCCAGCCCCAAACTCTTACAGAAGCCACAGATGTGAACATAGCATGACCTCTTTGACATCTCAGTATACAGTAGGCATCTCTAATTTAATGTGTCCAAAAAAAAAAAAAAAACCCTACTTATGATTTCCCACTCCATGATCAATAAGACAATCATCTCTTATTCTCTGTCTCTGTAAATGGCATCTTAGTTTGCCCAACTGATCAGATCAAAAACCTAGGTAGCGTTCTTATATCTTTGCTTTCCCTAATAACCAACCTCAAATTCATCAGCAAATATTTTGCATTCTAACTTCAAAATATATCTATCAATCCAACCACTTCTAACCAGACTTAAAAGCCAGCACTCTTTTCTAAGCATGATGACAAAGAAGCCATCAATGCCTCTTTCTTTTTCTAATTCAATAGCCCTTTTAATTCTCTCTGTTTCCATGCATGCCCCCTTTATTGCCCATATATTACTTAGAGTGGTGTTTTTAAAAAGTAAATGATCTTGTCATTCACAAGCTTCAGACCTGCTATTGACTTCCCATCATCCTGGGATCAAAATCCAGACATTTTATTGTGGTTTCCAAGGCTCTACATTTGCTGGTCCCCATTTATCTCCCTGATCTTACCATATACCACTCACTTCCCTGCCACCTCCCTTCCAGCAACAAGGCTTTTGCTACTCCTAGAATCCTCCAAGCTCTTGTCTGTTTCAAAGCCTTTTAAATTGCTATTTTGTCTGCCTGGAATTTTATCCTCCCAATTCTCCATGTCTCTTTCCTATCATTCTGTTATCTATCAATATATCATTTCCTTGGGCTTTCTTTGTTACCCTCCATCAAAAAATAAAACATTAAAAAGTCTGTTAGTCCCAACTCATCCTGCTTTATTTTCGTCATAAAATTAATTTGCATGCCTTGTGAGGGCAGGGATTGTTGGTTTTATTCACTGAAAAATGCCTAGAACCCACCAGTATCTGTGACTCATAGTAGATTCTCAACAAATATGGGATAAGTCAACAAAAAGCTTTGTCATTATAAGTTATAATATTTGTTTCGTGGATGTCTCCTTCATTAGAAAGTAGATTCTGTCTTATTTACATTTGCATTCCCAGTGCCTAAAACTATTCTTTGAATATAGTAGTCTCTCAAATTATATTTGTCAAAATTATGAATAGCCTTTCCTCTATTGCTTCATTACTTTATTCTCAATTTTAAAAATACTTTCACTTTATCTATTGATGTTAACTTGTAACTAAACATTTTTTAAACTCTTTTTTTTTTTTTTTTGGCAAAACTGGGTATCTACTCTTAAAAAAAAATCTACATTGATCCTACACTGAGAAAAAAACTTTAGAGACAAAATTTGTTGAAGTATCTGAATGCTTTCTACTTCTCATGGAAAGTCATATGGAAAATGACTACAAATTTGAAAATATCTGCTCTATACTGTGCCTGCCAATTGTCCTTGATTATGACAGATGTCATTCATTTTTTAATTTAAACTTTATATTATTCCTTACCAAATAGTAGCTTACTATTTATTAAAACTAGGAGACTTCACAATGCTGAATTGTGAAATTCAGATAATAGGAAGGTTCTGCAGGTTAGACTAATAATTCCTAAAATTGTCAAGCTTAGCACATCCAATTTATGTGTCACTTATGTGTAAATCTAGTGACACATTTAGAATCATTGGCTGCCTATAAGCTTAAATTATTTATTTTTGAAGATACAATTTTATTTTAAAAGAGAAACTGCCTGTGAATGTTTAGCATATTAAATAGGGTTGTTTTTATGTAAATTATAATAAATGGTTCCACTGTTGTTTTTATAAAAGAAATGCTATACAGTTATTAGACAAGTTGTGCAAGTCTGGGAGAATATTTTTTAAATTAATGTATTTAAAGATTTCAGAGTAGTGTCACTACCTCGCTACCTGTGGGAATGTCATTATTAAGGCCATTTTATCACAGGTCCAAATGTACTGTTAGATAATATATTGCACTCTTGACAGCACAGCAGGCAAGTAGACAATAAAGGAATATCCCATTTGATTATCACTATAGTGAGAAAACCTGATTGTCAATCTAGTTATTTTGGTGCCCTCAGAAAGAGAATTAGCACAGAAAATAGGTTATGAGGTTCTGATAAGATTTTGAGTTTAGCAGTTGTGTGTGTGTGTGTCTCAGGAATAACAAGAATGGGTACATGAGTAAAGAAATCCTCCAGGTAAATATACCTAGATTCTAAATTGGCTTTCAGACTCACTTAGGTTAAGTTACCAATCTAAAGCATATAACTGTTTCGTCTATGTTGAGAAAGCAGCTCAGGGGCTCTCTGTGTCTTGGTTTTTGCTGATGGCCTTACCTGTTCTGCTGAGAATATGAAATAGCATGGTCATATACCAGGGCTAGGCCCAGTGGGGAATTCCCTCTGCTCTGCTCGAGCCAAGACCTCCTGTCCCTATCACCAGCAAACAGGCAGCTATTTGCTTATTCTTCTGCTTACCTGACTTGCCTTCATATACCCCATTATCACACTTAATATTGTCTAAAGTGCTTGATAAATGATAATTTTTGTTATTATCAATATAAAATAACAGTTTTCACCTTTTCTGAGAATCTAGGAAGGTGGCCGGGCATGGTGGCTCACGCCTGTAATCCTAACACTTTGGGAGGCTGAGGTGGGTAGATCACCTGAGGTCAGGAGTTCAAGACCAGCCTGGCCATCATGGCGAAACCCCATCTTAAAAAAAAAAAAAGAATCTAGGAAGGT
The DNA here is from genome assembly GCA_963573385.1 of Cacajao melanocephalus. Classification (NCBI taxonomy): domain Eukaryota; kingdom Metazoa; phylum Chordata; class Mammalia; order Primates; family Pitheciidae; genus Cacajao; species Cacajao melanocephalus. The sequence goes on along the minus strand of CAUYLG010015173.1, from coordinate 11,032 downwards.
TCCTGGAATGTAGTTACTCAATAAATTCTTTAATAAATTGTATTTTCTTGTTTAAGTTCATTGTTCTGGAGGAAAAGAAATAAAACATTTTAATTCCATTTTTAAATAGCTTTGAGAAAAGGTAATTAGACTATAAGAATGTGTATTATGTAAGTAAAAAAGTAAGGTACACAAATTCAGTTTCCTTGGACTTAGAAGAAAAATATACATGTTTCTTTGTGCACGGAAGATTGAGAATGCATGTTTCTGACAACATCTAATAAGACAAAATATATCTATCCTTGTAAACTAGGACTCTTAAAAAATGTTTTGGACTAATGTTTGCTAGAGAGAATTTAGGATGGATTAATTCTGTTGAAGACAGAATTTAAAATTATACTTCAGTTAATTGTGACTTTACTTACTTTTCACTTATTACACATGGGAATTTTTAAAATATTCAATGAAATGATGTTTTTGATAGTCCTTTGGAAGCTAATTTCCTTGATTGGGGAAATTGTTATAATAATGTCTATTTGATAATGTGAAAAGACTACTAAATAACAAAGTTATGAAGATTGAATGATTCTGGTTGTACATCAAATGTCTTTTACAATTAAATAAGCTATATTTTTAATGTATAATTCTAACTATAGTAAATATACACTTGGTTGCAAATATTTTAAACTTTGAGAAATATAAACTTGTAGGTGATATGATTTTTAATATTACCCCATATGTATAATTTAGAAATGATTTTATTCTTTTGTATATTTTATTTAGTATTAATTGATTCAACAAGATTTACTGGAAACCTAGAACTAGAGATATTAAAATGAACATTTACTGAGTTCCTAATACAATGGAATAGGCAAAAGAGTCATGTTTCTGTGTTTGCAGTTCTTCAAATTTGTTATTTTTATCAACATTTGGATAAGAACAAAAGCCAATTGGGAGAGGGATCATGTCCAAGATTATAAAACGTATTAAACCAGTAGAACAAGGATTTTACACACACACACACACACACACACACACACACACACATTAATAAAGAGACATAATATTTAAATAAATGAGGCACTGAACCTAGAACCATTCTTCCTGCATGAGAATCTCAACACTGCCAGTTTATAGGAGTGAGGCCTTACCTAAGATATTAAAATTATCTGTGTTTTGACTTCTATATTGTTACCCTGTGGCATAAAATCACCGTTAGGATTAAATGATTAAAACATGTAAAACACTTAGCTTCACATGTCACAAATTAAGTGCTCAATAAAAGACTAGTTGTCATTATTTTATGATACTTAGTGTTTTCCACTTGCCCAATGGGTACAATTTGAAAGCCTAGCTTCACATTTCTGCTTAAGCCTTGACATTGTTGGCTTTTTGTGTTCTCTCCTGCTCTCTGTGTCTGGCCTAGACTCCTCACCTGCAATAGAGACAAACATATAAGCTAGCAGTGCTTGCTAGCTCTGTGACCTCACGAAGCCTTCTTGCAAAGCCAGCAACTTGTGTTTGTATGTGTGCATGCACATGTATTTCCATGTAAAGAAAATACATGTACACACACACATGAATTTCCTTTCGAATATCCCTACTGGCATTCGAGAACAAAATATTATTCCCTGAATAATCAATGGCTAGTAATTTATTAGCAAGCAGTTTTAACCATGGAATTTTATATTCTAACTTTTTATTGGAAATCAAGGGGTTAGTATAAAGCAAGTGTCAACTGAGAGCTTTAGGTTAGAAAATTTAGTAAGAAAGAGTGACTATTTTCAGATAGAAAATCCTATAGGATTCTGGTGACTATGAGGATAAGCTTCGTGTCCATGGAGAAGACTCATTACTAGGTCATAGTCAAATCCAATATATACAAATCTGGTTGTAGGTCATGCAACCACAAACAGATCTAAGAGGAGTGCCCAAGATATCAATGCACAGAAGCAAAAGTCCGCCTAGGGTTATATATATGTAAAATCACCAGTAGTCACAAAATCGAATGTCTAACCCCAATCATCCTTGAAGACAGAGAAAAGTTAGAATTTTCAGTGCTAGTTTTTAGCCCACTTTCTTGTAAGGGACATTAAATTAAGCACTCTTAACAGATTATTAAAACAGAAAGTAGCAAATAGAAGGAAGGAAGAAAGGAAAAAGTACATTACACTACTCTTCTAACCTCATTTATCAGAAAAATTTCACATGCATTTATTCATTCCTAGTAGTAGAAGCAGTGCATTCAAAATAATTAATCCTTCTCTAACCTATTTTTGATAACCTATCACTGGTTGAGAGGAAGGTGCAGAAATCAAAGAGCAAGATCAAGTCTCTGTGGGTCCTTTATTATCTTACTCCCAATATGTTTATTTACCTCCTGCCATGTGCCAAATGCTTTTCTAGACCCTGCAGATAAGAACAGTAAATATATAAGAAAGCACTGATAAGATAAAAGAGGCTTCCATTTTGTTATTATTATTGTCATCACTATTATTTAATGCAACCCCTCAAATACATTTTTCCTTACATTTTTATTTAACTGAAAATTATCCTGAAGTTACAAGGTAGAGTAGTTTAAAATAGCAGTTACGGAGCAGGGGACGGTGGCTCATGCCTATAATCCCAGCACTTTGGGAGGCAGAAACAGGCAGACAGCCTGAGGCCAGGATTTTGAGATCAGCCTGGCCAAGGTGATGAGACCCCGTCTTTAATAAAAATACAGAAACTAGCCAGATACTGTAGTACGTGCCTGTGGTTCCAGCTAATCAGAAGGCTGAGGCAGGAGAATCACTTGAACCTGGGAGCCAGAGGTTACATTGAGCCAAGATTGTGCCACTGCACTCCCACCTGGGTGAAATGAGACAGTCTCAAAATATAAAAAAATAAATAAATAGCAGTTACTATTTACAACAACGTGAACCAGTTTTCTAAATACATTGTATTGCAAAGTAAATAATTACTGAAGGTAATATTTGCATCTGCTATTCATGGCTCCTATTTCAGATCTGTGTCTACATCAAAATGTCCATCATTTTTTTCATTTGTAGTGCTAATATTTTAGAAGTAAATGTTACAAATTTGAACATTCTTCTATATTAACAGTGATTAAGTTTTTTGTTGTTGTTTTTTTTGAATTGGAGTCTCGCTCTGTTGGCCAGGCTGGAATGCAGTGGCGAGATCGTGGCTACACTGCAACCTCCACCTCCTGAGTTCAGACAGTTCTCCTGCCTCAGCCTCCCAAGTAGCTGAGATAACAGCCACACACCACCATGCTCATCTAATTTTTGTTTGTTTTTAGTAGAGATGGGGTTTCACCATGTTGGCCAGGCTCATCTCAAACTCCTGACCTCAAGTGACCTGCCCACCTCAGCCTCCCAGAGTGCTGGGATTGCAGGCATGAGCCATCGCAGCTGGTCCAATTTTTATATTTTTTAGTTCGCAGCTCTCTATGTGATTTTCTCTGTGACAAAACATTCCAGTAAAGACAGACAGAGATGATTCCCTATAAAATAAAAAGTTTTCAAGTAAGATGCCTTTACTTTCCAATATCACCTACCTTAGCAAGTTTTTAGTATGTGTATACCATTAGACAAGTTTTTTTTTAATTACCCTGAATCTTCATATTTTTAAATTAGCAAAAAGTGATAACTACCCTACAGGATTAAATGTTATGAAAATCTGGCATTGTTTAAATTTTGATATGATGGTTAAGGGGAATGAATACTGACTAAAAGGCCAGACTGTAAGCCAATACTTTGTGAAAGAACTTTTGAAATGATAAGCACTTACAGAATTTCGTAATCTAGAAGATAATTTAAAATTCAGTTGGACTAATGTTATGTTCCAAGCATGACCAATCCTGAGTGAGGTCTATTATGAAAAGTAATTTGATAGAATGGAAAATTGGTAAACTGAGGGTAAAGACCTGAGTTGTAGTTTCAAATCTGGATGCCCTTAGCATGTCCATTTTTTCCTTAAGGAAGATGACCTTCATCTATAAGCCTGACTTATAGATGAAGCCTCCTACCAGGCCTAAGCATCTGTTATCTACTCTCAGGTGTCCATTTCTGTCTCCTTCAGTCTTTCTTCATCATGTATATATCTGAATAAATGTCTGACTCTTTAATACCTTTTTCTTGATTGTAAAAGTGTTTTTTGTTCCATAATTTAATACTGTTGTACTATAGCTTATGTGTAGTTGACAGTAAAGAAACAGTAACTGTAGAAAAATTAACTTGTTATTGCTCTCATTGTTATTAAGAAACAAGAAAAATCATGGATGGAGAGTTGGTTTAGATTTTTAGGATTATATGAGTTAATGTAGATAGAGCTCTTAGGGCAGCAATAGGTAAATAGTAAGCAATCAATATTAGCTATTATTTGTGTATTAGATTGAGTAGTACATTATTGCTTTTGATAAACTATAGACTATTATATTTTTAATTATCTAATTAAGACATTTTAATAACTGGAAGTTTGAAAAATAGATAAAACAAGAACAAAATAAACATTATTAATATCCCCACCAGTCAGGGAGACCATCTATTAATACTTCGTTATGTATCATTCTATATTTTTCTATGTACAGATATATTCAGACACATACAAAATTTTTATAAACTATTTTGAAACCAAATTGTGTTCTTAAAATATGATGAGTGGTCATTGTCATTGGATACTATTTTACTAGGCAATATATGTAGCTATATATTATTTTATTTAGGAGTTGTATCATAACTTACTAGAGTTTTATTATACCATCAGATTGCTTCGAATTTTTAAATTCAATAATGCTCTAACAAACATGTTTATATGTGTGTGTGTATTTCTGTGTATTTGTCTGCATGTTCATATGTATCTATGTACATAATATTTCTGGTTATTTCCTTAGGATAAAAAAGTAGAAACAGAATTGAATGGTTAAAAGGTAGGCACCTACTGAAGTTCGACTTTTTGAAATAAAATAATTAGAATGCATTATAATAAAAACTACAGTCCTTTTCCCTTATGAATAATTTCTCATAAATCATTCTTCCCAACATAAGAGAACTGAATCATACACATCTCAGGTATATGTGCAATTTCTGTATCAAAGGAAACATTAGACATTTTCTAGAATGTCCTGAACAATGTGAAGGTTTAATAAGCAATTGTAGAAAGTAAGTTTTGGGTTAGAACCATGAATCCCAGATATACAATAATAGGGTAAGTTCAGAAGAAGCCTAAATATAAAGATAAATAGAAAGAACAACCAATTAAAATCAACTGATTAAGGCAATTTAGGTTATTCTCAGTTAAAGAACATTTACCAGGTCTCTACAAAGTAGAATCAATAACCAAAGAAGTATCCACATTTTGAACAACACTTGAAATCAGATACAATTCTCAATTTAATTACTTTGTATTATGGACTCATTTGCACCCCCTCAATTCATATGTTGAAGTTCTAACTCCCAGTGTGACTATACTGGAGATACGGCCTTTAGGTAGGTAATTAAGATTAAATGAGGTGATAAAAATGGGCCCTTAATGCCCTAATCCTGTAGAGCTCATGTCCTTACAGAAACAGGAGGAGATGCTTAAGACCTCTGTCCCTCTGTGTGCAGCAAGGCAAGGTCATGTGAGAACATCACTAGAGGGCAGCTAACTGCAAGCCAGGAATAGATTCCTCACCAGAAATCTAATCTGCTGCCACCCTGACTTGGGACTTCCAGCCTGCAAAACTGTGAGAAAATGTTTCTGTTGCTTAAGCCACCCAGAAGATGATACTGTGATAGCACTCTGACCTAACACATATACTTTGTAAGGTCTGTCTATAAACTCAACTACAATGTAGCAAAAATTCACCAGAAAAGCCCTTTTTGTTTTATCTGAATGAATACTGTAAGTTGTTTATAAGAAATATAAGTAAATTCAAGCAGACTAAGATAACCATGTAATCATGGCACTAATTCACAGGAAGAGAAGGCCTTCGTATAGCTGAATGTCTCTGCTCTTCATAAGGACATCCCAAGGAAGCTGTTATTATCAGCTGCATCTTTTGGTGGATGCTGTGAAACACCAGCACCCAGGTTCTTCTTTGATTAAAAACATGTTGCTCTAGCTATAGTGAGCTGTCAGGCAACAACCTTCAGCTATTAGCAACTTCAGGAATTGCCTGGGCTGCAAAGGGTTGCCTCACTCAAAATCAAGCCTTGTCCCAGCACGGCCCAATTTGTGTTACTAATCCATCAGGAATAAAAAGGCCTGGTCCTCACATCCTACCTTGAGATAATGTATAGGGGCTATCCTAGCTTCGTACCTCTCTATTTGGTAGGCGGAGGCTGTAATTGGTCACATTGCACCTTCACTTCTTTTGTCAAATTCTGCTGCCCACCCATCTCTTCCACAGGTGCTGCTCCCAAGGGCACACTTAAATAAATATCCTGCATGCTAAATTCCATTTCAGAGTTTGCTTCCCTGGGAACCCCACCTGTGGTAGAAAGTAGTTAGAAAAAGTTACAGTAATATTTGCAGGTGCTATAATTGCATCACTGCCTGATTGTCTTTGCTCAAAGTGGACCTGAGAGGGAATCTGTGCCCTTTATGACAAGCCAGTTGGTTAACAAAATCAGACAGACCTAGCAATTGCAGTATAAACCATATTAGTCTAAAATTTTCCCCTCTAGTTGTACAAAATATATAAGAATTCAATAATAAATGTATTTTATTTTAAGTAAACTCTTATTAGTTTACTATGAATTGTTCTATTTTTGTTGTTGTTGTTTGAGATGGAATCTCGCTCTGTCACCCAGGCTGGAGTGCAGTAGTGCGATCTCTGTTCACTGTATCCTCCCACTCCCAGGTTCAAGCAACTCGCCTATCTCAGCCTCCCGAGTAGCTGGGGCTGCAGGCGTGTGCCACCACACCTGACTAATTTTTTTGTATTTTTAGTAGAGACAAGGTTTCACCATGTTAGCCAGGATGGTCTCGATCTCCCGACCTCATGATCTGGCCACCTCGGCCTCTCAAAGTGCCGGGATTACCGGTGTGAGCCACCGTGCCCAGCCTGGATTAAGTAGACTGTATTCTCAACTTAATATACATATAATAAAAGTTATCCTTAGAGATACAGTAATTTAAAAATTCAAATTGCCATTGAGACTTTTTCAAATAGGTGTGATACTCACAAAGTAAATAATCCTATTCACTTATATTTTCTGTTGGATTGGAATTCTTGTGGTCAGTTTTCTTCATTTAGCATGATTCTCTTCTTCTCCCTTCCAGCTTCAGGTCCTGCTTCCCCCTACACCCAACAGACAGTTCTTCCCATCTTTCCAGGTCTCCAAATCCATGTTTTGACACTTTACTTCTGTGTGACATTGAGAAGGCTACTCAATTTCTCTGAGCCAGAGTTTCCCCTGCTGAAAAACAGGGAAAATCTGTTTAAACATGATAGCTGTGATAGAAATTAAATGAGATAATGTATGGAAAACACAGAACATAATAACCAACACATACCAGGGATATAGTAATTTGTTTTACTCTTTGTCTTCCTTTGAGAGAGGCTATGCGAAAGTCTGCAAAACTAGAAAGACCCTCGGACCCATTGCAAACAAATGGTAGATGTATTGAGATGGGAGCAATCTTTCTTATTTTTAAGAATTCAATTCACTTATGGGACACTACTGTGTGCTAGAATTATAATGATGTACAAGATAAACTCCCTAGACCCAAGTAGCTTACTTTCTACTGGGGTATTACAGACAAGAAAATGGTGATAAATGAGAATGGAATGGTGATTGCATTTACAGGAAGAATGAAGTAGAACAGGCTTTCCTTTATTCAAAGCTATGTTTCTTAAAAACAGTGACAACGCACAGAGGCAGAGCTATGTTGCCACCCTGTATTAACGCAAAGACAGTGTGGACTATAGGCATGAGACTTGCTTCCAAAACAGGGGTGCTACTTCCAGCGCTAATATAAAGGCCCAACCAAGGGAAATTGAAAATACCTCTAATCTTCAAGCATAGTCCTCAATTAAAGCACCTAGCATTTCCAAGTCTGATGCAAAACATCTTTGTAGTGCTGTTAATAATGGACGAATTCGTTGGTTCATGCCTGTAACCCTAGCACTTTGGGAGGCTGAGGCAGGCAGATGGCCTGAATTCAGGAGTTCGAGACTATCCTGGCTAACATGGAGAACACCTGTCTCTACTAAAAATACAGAAAAGTTAGCTGGGCATGGTGGCATGTGCATGTAATACCAGCTACTCAGGAGGCTGAGGCATGAGAATTGCTTGAACCTGGGAGGTGGAGGTTGCAGTGAGTGAAGATTGTGCCACTGCACTGCAGTCTTTGCAACAGAGTGAGAATCTGTTTCAAAATAATGATTAATAATAGTAATAGCAATAGACAAATTATGGCAAGAAAATATGCATTAAATGATGGCTTTGATGTAACAGGAATTGTTGCAAATTGAAGGGGTGTATCATTATGAAATATTACTCCAAAAACACCCATTACTTTGTGTGAGAAATGCAAAGTTATATACCCATTACTCGGACTTCTTACCCCACCTTCATTGCACAGGACTTACTTTTAATGAAATAAACAGCTCCATGAATGTCATTGATTCCACATGATTTTCTGGGCACTTCTTGTCTTTGAAATAGACAAAAATGTCAATTGCCTGCATTATTTTCTCTTTGTGCTGTGAAAAACAATCCAATTATACAGTATGGTATACAGTATTATTTCTAAAAGAAAAAAAATAACTTAGAAGAGATTAGCCCTAGCTTTTGATAGAATAACACTCTTTGGGATTTGATACAGCTTGCAGGTAGTAAAAGTAAGGTCTTCTTTGATTTATCACCAGAAATAAAAAAGAAAGATACCAAACCAAAAAAGAGGAAGTTGGGACAGGAAGCATTTTGTCGGATGACAGAAAGTAATACACTTAGTATGAGGAGATGAAACTGAATTAAATGAATGAAGGAAAGGAGAAGGCAAGGGCGGCATATTGAATATGTGCTTAGCACTTTACATTCATTCTCTTACTTACTCATTACAACACTTTACAGGTAAAGAACCTGAGGCTCTGAGGATTTAAGTTGCCTGCCCGAGCTGACCCTGTTAGTAAAGAAAGATTAGACTTTGAGCCCAAATCTTCCACAATCCAAACATTGTGCTTATTCTCCTTAAATGTGGCAGACTTCTCAAAAATCTCCGTTTATAATGATTCTTCCATTGATCACTCTGAAGCAAATCCAACATGTGTAGCAGCTTGAGTATCTGTGGCTTCAATGTTTACTCACTCATCTCCACCATGGATTGAGAAACACGATAGTTAAAGAAGAGAAGAAAATTAATGAGCTTAGCTTTAAGCTTTCATTAAAATCTAAGTTGATCGTTCCTAGACATGAAACCTCCCCATTTTCCCAGATTTGGGATTCTCTTAGGTGGAAGGGTCTGGTACACAATTTCTTCCCTCAGATGAAGCTAAAATAAAAGTTGAAATTAAGAAAAAGAAAACAGTTTAAAAATCAAAGAACAGCTGAAATTTCTGAGTGTGTGTGTCGGCAGAGGGGAGGACATGGAAGAAGCTTTTCAGACATTGCAAACAGCACAAGCAAAAGTACTGGGAGCAAGAGGGAACATCTCATGTTTGAGAAACTGGGGAAAGAGCATTTTACCTACAACTAAATCTAATAGATTGATAATATAGTATTAAATTCAGTTTATGGCTGCATAGTACTCCATGGTATGTATGTACCACATTTTTTTTATCTAATCCACTGTTCATGGCACATAGGTTGATTCCATGTCTTTGCGATTGTGAATAGTGCTGCAATAAACATACAAGTGCAGCTGTCTTTCAAAAATCATACATAACACAGTGGTAAGTTCTCATTTGTTTATGCAGATTTTAACTATGCTAACTTTACATAAGCTCCTCAAAAACAGACTACATATTTGTATTATTTTCATATTTACCATTGCATCCCTATAATGTAGTCTTGCTAAAAGCTTAAGTGAATGAATAGTAGATATCCAATAATGTTTTCTCTCTTTCCTTGAAAATATTCTACCATGGGAAAGCTTTGCTTCTTCCCTTTCTCTTAGTAACTGAAAAACCTTGCGATATATTAAAAAGGCCATGAACTTTGGCATATTTCCAGGTTTGAATCTTAGCTCTGCCATTTAATGTTTGATTTTATGTCATTTATTTGCTCTTGGAGCCTCTGATTACTCCTCCATTAAAATGGATATACATTTATATCTCACAAGTTTGTTCCAAATCTTAGTGAAATATCAACAAATCATGTCCAGTTAGCAAGTGTCAGTTTCCAGACTCAATGCCCATGTTCTCTTTCTCACAAATAAGGTTGGTAGATATGTAGGTGTTTGAATTGGAGATGCCCTTGCTGCCACCAGAGCATGAACTGGATTTCAGATGCTCAAATTGACATGAGTTAATCAAAGTTTTACCTCCCTGTTGAAGTCATCCTGAGCTGAAAGTGACTGTTAGTTTAATCACTGCCCATAGACTATTTTGTTAGAACCACAAGGTTTAGTATTTAATTCTAGTTTTCTTTTTATTCTAATTGTTTAGAATATGTGTATTTTCCTTTTTTATTTAATTAACAAATATTTCAAATCTGTTAAACAGCTGCCATTCTACTAGGCTTTGTGGGGTGATTCAAAGGTGAGGTGGATGCCACAATTAATCTAACAGTCTGTTGGCAGAGGCAAAAGTGAAATTAAACAGTGATGAGAAAGCATGAAAACATAATTATAGAAATCCTTTGTGTGGCATGGTTACTGTATAGCAGACACTGCAAGCACCACTGGGGGACATTTTCCAGGAAAAATAAATACAAATGTAATGTCATGTTAAAGAGCAAGGGGGCCGGGCACAGTGGCTCACGCCTGTAATCCCAGCACATTGGGAGGCCGAGGCAGGAGTATCACAAGATCAGGAGGTCAAGACCATCCTGGCTAATACAGTGAAACCCCATCTCTACTAAAAAAAAAAAAAAAAAAAAAAAAAAAAAAAAAAAAAAAAAAA
>CAUYLG010015172.1:0-53484 GCA_963573385.1 Cacajao melanocephalus | reverse complement strand
TCTTTTTAAAAAATAGACATTTTTTAAGAATTTTAGATTTGCAATTACAGAAAAATTGCAAAGATAGTCATAGAGTGTTCCCACATATCCACACTTTCTACTACTCTTTTTTTTTTTTTTTTTTTTTTTGAGATGGATTCTCAAAGTGTTGCCCAGGCAGGAGTGCCGTGGCGCAATCTTGGCTCACTGCAACCTCCACCTCCCGAGTCGCTGAGATAACAGGCGCCCGGCTAATTTTTTGTATTTTTAGTAGAGATGGGGTTTCACCATGTTGGTCAGGCTGGTCTTAAACTTCTGACCTCGTGATCCGCCTGCCTCAGCCTCCCAAAGTGCTGGGATTACAGGTGTGAGCCACCATGCCTGGCCTGCCATCCTCTTGGTTTTTGCGTGTGTTCTGCAGTCCTCCTTAGTCTTCCTCATCCTCCCAGGTCCCTTTTCTTGGCCCCACACTGACAACTCAGGCCAAATCTTTACCCTTCCTCACTTCTCCACCTCCTGCTTGCAGTAGATGGCTTGCCTCCTATGGGGTGATTCTCTCTCTCTTCTGGGAATCTTTCCAAAGAGTCAAATCTTTGGTCACTAAGCCTAAGGCAACCTGCCCAGTGGTATGCTGGTAGATGTTTAATTAACAGTGTGCCTCTCTGGGGGAAATGCATGCATATATACACATACATACATTTATGACAAACTTTATTGACATAAAGGATGGCTAATAACTTACAAATAATAAAAAAATATATACTACTCTTTATTGTAAATTGCACATAGCCAGTTGAGTCTTACAGAATGCTTTCATTGATTTTTGCCAATCTGCTGAATCCATAGCCAGCCTACAGTTGTAACTGATAAATGAATGTAGTTCCAACGTGAATGTTAACTAATATTTTTGTTTGTACCAACTAGCAAGAAAAAAGTGAAACCAAAAAGATGTTGGAACTTCACTTGTTTTTGTTTTTAGAGAATGGAGCGCAGTGGAGTGATCACAGCTCACTGTAACCTCAAACTTCTGGGCTCAAGAGATCTTCCTGACTCAGCTAGTGCACATCACGCCCAGCTAACTTTTTTAGTTTTTGTAGAGAACTGGTTTAGCTATGTTGCCCAGGCTGGTCTTGGACTCCTGGCCTCAAGCAGTCCTCCCGCCTGGACCTCCCAAAGTGCTGGGATTACAGGCAAGAGCCACCGCACCTGGCCAGAACTTCACTTGTTTGTCAATGGTGTGAGCAGTGTATTTACTGAAGCAGAGAATAGTTTTTGAATACTGAGAGAATATTTGCTTCATTTTTCTGTGGCATTCACAAGGCAGTGGCCACTGGCAGGATATACATTTAAATTTAATGTGCATTATTAGCATTTTCTCCATAACTTTCTTAAGTCTAGATAGTCAACCAAATAATGAAGAAAGCCCTGATTTGTGGTGGTTGCTGCCCGTTTCTGTGGTGTAAGTATTCCCACTATGGCTGATTTCAGTCGACCAATATGATGTCACCGAATGCAGACTTGGGGGAAAAAGCACAGTAACACATTATATAGTATTTCCACAGACGTAATGGATGTGCATAATCTTTTTTTCTTTTCTTTTTTCTTTTTTTTGAGACGGAGTCTTACTCTGTCGCCCAGGCTGGAGTGCAGTGGCGAAATCTTGGCTCACTGCAACCTCCACCTCCCAAGTTCAAGCGATTCTCCTGCCTCAGCCTCCCGAGTAGCTGGGACTACAGGCATGCACCACCACACCCACCTAATTTTTGTGTTTTTAGCAGAGACGGGGTTTTACCATGTTGGCCAGGATGGTCTCAATCTCCTGACCTCATGATCCACCTGCCTTGGCCTTCCAAAGTGCTGGGATTACTGGCGTTAGCTACCACGCCCAGCTGATGTACATAATCTTAAAAGAATAAAGAATAAAAAATATAAAATTATTAGGAAGTGATGGGTTTTGAATATTTATTATTTTTGCCTTAATATAACTCATTTAATTGTATGTTTATATAATTAAATTTTTCATAATAGCTGGGTTGAACCATTGGTTCATGAAATTCCTGAAGATTTTTAGCAATCAGCTCACAGAAGCTGGTATGATCTGAGCACGCCTGGATCTGAACCCCAACCCCAGCTCTGCCTTGAGCTGAGCCCTCAAAAGGCTCTCCAAACAGCTGACGGCCCTGCCCAGTGTATACTTTTCAGATCTGATCAGCGAAACTGAACTCATTTTCTTTCTCTCCAGTCTGCCCCTCTGTGGGCTGCCATGTTGGTGGAGGGCCTCACCATCCACCCAGGGGTGCCAGGAGTTGTGGATGAGAACTCTGGATAGAAAGAAGGCTGGGATCAGTTTAGAGCAGAGGCGGAATAATTCTGGGTAATGACAATGTTGAGTGGGTGAAGAGTCCCTGGGCCGAGGAGCGTACAGAACCGTAAGGCTAGGCTGTTCCTGGAGGTCGGGGCATGGGCTGATGGCACGTTCACACTCCTGTTACATCTTCTGTCAGCTAGCTGCCCTGCGACAAGCCGCGTCTGACAGCCCCTCCCACACCAGCTCCTGTGGTAGGGGTCCCAGAGCAGGCCGTGGGTCACACACCTGGCAGCCTCCCACTCCCATACTCCTCTGGGATAGCTCCAGGCTAAGGCTGGATCCTCAGGTAGGAGAGAGTAGGATCAGCCCTGGCCAGAGGCACAGAAATCTGCAAAGTCCTCAGCCCCTCCCTTGAAGGGCAGAGCTCCCTCTGAGGACAGAGGAGGGTTTGGAGCGGACATGGAGGCAGGTGTATTCGGGCTTTCTGTGGCAGTGATGTCTGCACGGAGGCCAGAGTATCCCAGGTGAAGTGCGGGATTCTGAGTGGAGCCCACAGAGAGCAAGAGCCCAGCCTGCAACTTTCGTGCCACCTGACGTCTGCACTGCTGCCCCTCGGCCCAACAGCAGGGCCTTTGCCGGTGCCTCTCCTCCCTCGAGAAGCTTCCCTGCCTCCTCCCATGTACTTCAGGGAACTGATACATTTGGAAAGCACCCAGAATACTTGAGGAAAAGACTGTTTGTAGCAAGTACAATTTGAATATGCCAAGAGACTTTGCCACCAACTTCACTCGCCTAGAGAGAGAGGCCAAGTCCGTGGGTCTCTCCCTGTGGTTCTGTGGCTTCACTGGGAAAAGATGGGCCTTGCTGAGCCATAGCGGGGAAAGGAGTGGAGCGTGAAGGAGACAGGAGGCAGAAGCCCCTCACTGTGCCCAGCACGCAGCTGGGGCCGACATGATGTGCTGAAGGACGGACTCACGGCCACGTGAGTGGGAGGCCGGGCACAGTTGCTTGTTTAATGTCCCCTACTCTTTCCCTATCAGTCAATGAATTTGCTTTTGGTTTTGAATTTGCTTTGGCTGAATCAGGGACAATTTCTACATGGCCTTGAGGCCACAGGCATAAGTAGGCGACTGCACACCTCAGGGTGCAAGGGGTTACACCTGTCCCTTGCTCAAAAGTCATGGGAAGTTGCTAAACAGACCAAAAGAAGAACCAGCATGCTTACTGCTCTCCATCCTCCTCTTCCCCACCCCACCCCCAGCTGCTACCTCACAGAGGGTCAAAACAGGCAAGATAAAATCTGTCCAACTCATGCCTCCAAAGGAACACAAGTTAGGCATGTGACCCAACCACACCCAGCCTTGCCCTCCCAGGTGCTTGGCCCTGGAAGGCCTGACTCTCCAGCCAGGTGGCCCGTGTAGAGGCCAGGTGGCCTCTGACGCCTGTGCTCTTTCAGCAAAGGGCTTGCGTTCCAGACTCAGTGCTGCCCTCCCATGAGACCCCAATCTGATTTTGGTCTTCCTGTGGTTCTCCAGGAAGCCAGGCCCAGCCCCACACCACCTCTTCCCCACGCTCACCTGGTTCCCTCCAATCCAATCTCAGGCAGACAGCAATGGGGACCTCAGCCTTCACTGCGACCCAGACCCCAAGGACCCAGAGCCAGCGCTGAAGCCACCTACCAGGAATCACCTCCACAGCCCTTGAGGCTGAGTGGGAGCCCTTAGGCTCCTGGATAGGGGAGAACACAACCCAGACCAGGCCCTGGGTATGAAACAAATCTTTTCTGAACCTGACACTGGACTTTTGCCCAGAGGTGATTTTTAAAAATTATTTTTTGAATGCTTTTCAGAATTATTTGAGTGAATGAATGAATAGATGACAATGACCCTAAGTCATGAGCCTTCAAAGCCTGTATACTTGTGAGTTAAGAAAGCCCTTTCCCAGCTTGGCATGGCCGGCCCCCTCCCCCTCCAGACACAGAGTGTCCTGGTAAGGTATGGCCTCTCCATGCCTTATCCCCAAATCTGACCAACCTATAGGAACAGAGTGCCCACCACAAAACACACACACACACACACACACACACACACACACTGAGGAGACACAAATTGGGCAAAAATGGGATGGACAAGGTGACTCACGCCTGTAATCCCAGCACTTTAGGAGGCTGAGGCAGTTGGATCATGAGGTCAGGAGTTTGAGACCAGCCTGGCCAACATAGTGAAACCCCGTCTCTACTAAAAATACAAAAATTAGCCGGGCGTGGTAGTGCATGCCTGTAGTCCCAGCTTCTTGGGAAGCCAAAGCAGAAGACTCGCTTGAACCTGGGAGGCAGAGGTTGCGGTGAGTCGAGATTGCGCCATTGCGCTCCAGCCTGGGCAACAAGAGCAAAACTCAGTCTCAAAAAAAAAAAAAAAAGGAAAAATATACAAATTGGGCAAAAATGTAGAAATTCAATTTTACTAAACTTTTTTTTTTTTCATTATGGGAATTCCCAGTGTCTCAAAAGAAAATGACAACCCCCAGACAAGCACATTTAAGTAAACAACATAAAGGCACTGGCAGCCACTGTGGGTGGGAAGTCACCAGCAAGGGAGCCCTGCCCCCTCAGGGTTCTGTCATTGTTTGGCAGGTGTGATTCCTGCTTCCCCCACCATTCTGTAAGTTGTGTAACAAGCTGTCGAAAGAGCACAGGGCTGAAAGGCAGGAACCTCATGTTCCAAACCCAAGATGGGCCCAGTAGCTGTGTGACCTTGGGCGAGGTCCTCTGCATCTCTGTACTGTCATGCCTCTATCTGTAAAATGAAGGTTGATCTTCCTGTATAATTTCTTGTCTTAGGTTTCCATTGCACTCTCACTGTACGTGGCCCTTACCACCTAGGAGGGGCCTAATCAATACAAACGAAAAGAAGCAGCCCCAAATAATTTTTTTGTAAATATAACCCCAAATCTGGTTTCAGCTAAGATCTGGATATAGAAGGTACCATTTCCCCACTAGTGCAATGGAAAAGTTGGGTGGAATGCATCTTTGGAGGATCATAGGTGGAAATTAGAAGTAGGAGTAACTTGCCAGGCATGGTGGCTCACGCCTGTAATCACAGCACTTTGGGAGGCTGAGGCCAGAAGATCACGAGGTCAGGAGTTCGAGACCAGCCTGGCCAAAACGGTGAAACCCCGTCTCTACTAAAAATACAAAACTTAACCAGGCGCGGTGGTGGGCACCTGTGATCCCAGCTACTCGGGAGGCTGAGGCAGGAGAATTGCTTGAACCTGGGAGGCAGAGGTTGCAGTGAGTTGAGATTGCGCCACTGCACTCTAGCCTAGGTGACAGAGCAAGACTCTGTCTCCAAAAAAAAAAAAGTAGGAGTAACTCTGGAGGGGGGAGTGAAGAGAAGGAGGTGACAAGGTGGCCAGTGGGCCTGTTGGTGTCACCCTGAATTGTATCATTCTAAGCTATCTGGCCTGTCCTCTAGGTCATAAGCCCCAGAACTGGGTCCCTGCCCTTGAGTGGTGAATGACAGGTGTGGGTATGGATCCCCAGACACTAAATTCAAACTCAGACATCCCCTATCCTGCCCGAGCCCATAAAGGAAGCATGCTGGGGCCCTATGGACTTCCTTTGCACAGATGTAACCAGCCAGGTGGCTATTTCTGGCTACAGCCCTCTGCAGGGCTGTCTTGGGCCTTAAGACCAGGCAGTAACCCCAGCACTCTGAGAAATGCTTTTGCTCCAACCCCCAGAGAAGCCTCTTCCCCAGGGGGCTGTGCTCTCCCAACACTCTCTCCACCTCTCCAGCCTCCGGGGTTGTATCCTCAGGGGAAAGTTTTCCCAGGCTGGTTCTGAGCGTGGCCACACACTCATCTCTGGACAGTTGCCCCACAGAGGGGACACAACCCGGAGGGCCAGAAAGCTTAGTCTGAGAATGGGACTGGCGCCGCCTCACCCACCAGGCCACCGTGGGAAAGCAACTCTGGGCCCCATTTTCCCCTTCATAAAATGAAGAGGACAGGCAGCCCATCAAGCAGTTATGCAGATTAAAGGAGATAAGGCATCAGAGCCTTAGGCCAAACCCAGAGTTAGCTCTCATTCACCCTGATAATTGCTCGGAGCTACAAAAGCCCTCACAGATTACACCAATGACAGGCCACAGCAAGGCATGACAAGGTTAAGAAAGCCCTTTCCCAGCCTGGCAAAGGTGAGGGTGTCCCGGTGAGGCAGTGACTGGGAAAGACCCCAAACACCAGAAGCAAACCTTGCGCCCTCCAAAGTGGTAGTGGACCGCAGACGGGAGATCCCAGCTGCTTCAGGGGTCAGGGAACCCTCCCCTTCATTGCACAACTAGGAAACTCCCAGACAATGCCTGACTTGCCGGAGGCCACACGGCCGGTCTCTGCCATGTGGACAAGAGGCCACATCTTCTTCGTATTTCTTCTCCGTGTGGCCAAATTATTTCCTCAGATACTCATGTGTGTTTCAATGATTGCATTTTCCTCCCCTTCCCATTCCAAGAAGGTCTTGGACCTGTCCTCTTTTGAGTGTTCCTACCGCTGGGGACGTTTGAGTTTCAGAACCAGACAGAAGCCACCCCAGGCCCTTCTCTCCTTTGCCTCTTCGTTCCAGTGTCTGGGCTCCTTGAAGACTCTGAAGGAAGAGTCTTGGGAGAAAATGAGAAGGGAGAGGGGAGGAGGAACCAGGAAGTGGGAAGAGGGCAGAGGTCTATACTCTGTCCCTCTGGGAGGGGCAGGGCACAGAGGTGGGGAGGCCAGACCTGCACATGGGACTCCCCCTCCAGACTGGGCACAAAGTCCCCTAAAATGGCCTGGGGGCAGAGTCTCAGCCTCATGAGGCCCTTGAGAGTGACAGGTCCCTTGCCTGCCCACATTTCTGGGGAACTTCCTGGATTCTGGGGTGACCCTCACTGGATGGGGCCTAATAATGACCAAGATGGAGTTTCTCCTCCTCAGGGACCATGGGAGCTCAGAGTTGGAGCTGAGTTGATTTCAGGAGTGTTTCCTGCCACCTGGGTTGGTGGACTGAGCTTCATGCTCTCCACGAGGCACTGCTTGGTCCCCTTCACCACACTGCTCCCTACAACGCCATCACCCACTTGTAGGATGTTTTACACAGTGCCTTCATGATCATCCATCCAGTACCTGAACAGGCCTAAATGGATGCCCATTTAATGGTTAAAAATATTAGAGTTCAGAAAATAGAATGAATTTTCTCCCTGGAGCTGGCCTGCCTGAGCAAGCAGGGAGCCTCACTGTAGCCGAGTTCCACCGCCCTGGGCAGGCCTCCGAGGGGCGAACCAAGTCTGCAGGGAGCATGTGGGCAACCTGCCCTCCCCCATGGCCCCTTCATTGACTTAGTAGGATGCAGCACCAGTCACAGCTCCTAGAAGCTCACCTGACTCTGGCTGTGTGTCACCTTGAGTGGAAACGAAAGATCTCAACACTGACAAAAATTCCTGCAGGTGGTTGGGAAATCAAAAACAAAGAAAAGCAGCTGACCACCAAACAGATGAAAAACGTCCGTGTACTCATCAGCAATGAATAAATGCCCACTAAAGCCACATTGTTATTGTTGCTGTTCATCTTTTAAGTGGGCAAAGTCTTTTTCTCATCCCCTGCAATGCTATTTGTGGAAATATACATTGAAATAATTTTCACATATACATGCACACACATACATACATATGTATGAGCATGTGTGTATGTGTATATTTATCTAAAAAGCCTCACAAATATTCACATCCTAAATACAACATGCTATCTTGGAATGTATCCCAGAACAGTAAAGGACATTCACGGGAAAAAACGAGTGAAATCCAAAAAAAGTCTAGATTTTACTTAACAGTATCATACCAATGTTAGATTATTAGTTTTGGCAAATGTATCCTGGTTAGGTAAGATAGGAACGTTAGAGGAAGCTGGATAAAGGGCATATGGGAACTCTCTCTACCATCTTTGCAACTTTCTATAAATCTAAAATTTTATTTGTTTATTTATTTGAGATGGATTTTCGCACTTGTTGCCCAGGCTGGAGTGCAATGGCATGATCTCAGCTCACTGCAATCTCCCCTCCCTGGGTTCAAGCAATTTTCCAGCCTTCTGAGTAGCTGGGATTACAGGCACCTGCCACCAGGCCCAGCTAATTTTTGTATTTTTAGTAGAGATGGGGTTTCTCTACATTGGCCAGGCTGGTCTCAAACTCCTGACCTCAGATGATCTGCCTACCTTGGCCTACCAGAGTGCTGGGATTACAGGTGGGAGCCACTGTGCCTAGCCTAAAATTATTTTAAAATAAAAGGTATTTTTTTAAAGTTCACATTCTTTTACCCAGAGTTTCACTTCTAAGATTTTATCTAAAACTTATCAGAGACATAGATGGACATCCTTTACTTAAAAGGATATTGCACCACTTCTGATAATCACAAGAAGTATGAAAATTATCTACATGTCCAGGAACAGCAGGTAGGTTAAATAAATTATGCTGCATCCAATAGAATGTGGCCAGAAAGTATTACATTATAATATTTATTGATGTGAAAAATGCTTTCAATAGAAGGTAAAGTGAAATAATTAGGACACAAAACTAGATGTAGTTTAAGCTCAAAATTTTTAAGCTGTGTACTATATATTAAGAGTAGTTACAAATGGAGCATATAACTAGAGTGAATAATATTTTCTTCTAAATGCATTTATAAATTTTTACAATGAACAATTATGTTTATCATCAGGACAAAAAAGTTGTTTGCTTTGTTTTGTTTTTGTTTTTGTTTTTGTTTTGAGACAGGCTGGAGTGCAATGGCACAATCTCAGCTCACTGCAACCTCCGCCTCCTGGACTGAAAAAAAAAATATATATATATATATATATATATATGTGTGTGTGTATATATATATATATATATTTTTTTTTTTTTTAAGCTCACCAGCTATCATTAGTGTTCATGTATTTTATGTGTGGCCCAAGACAATTCTTCTTCCAATGTGGCAGGGAAGCCAAAAGATTGGGCACTCTTGCCTTAAAGGGTGAGTTGGGCCAGGCTCAGTGGCTCATGCCTGTAACCCCAACACTTTGGGAGGCTGAGGCAGGAAGATGGCTTGAGCCCAAAAGTTTGAGGCTAGCCTGGCCAACATAGGGAGACCTCATCTCTATAAAATTTTTAAAAAATTATCCAGGTGTGGTAGTACACACCTAAAGTCTCAGCTACTCAGGAGGTTGAGGCAGGAGGACCTCTTGAGCCCAGAAAGTTGAGGCTGCAGTAAGCTGTGATTTCGCCACTACACTCTAGCTTGAATAACAGAGCAAGACCCCATCTCTAAAATAAAAAACTTTTTTAAAGGAGGGGTGAATTTTGTGGTTTATGGATTATTATATCAAAAAGAGAAAGATAAAGAAAAGGAAAGGAAGGGGCCAGGTGCAGTGGCTCCCACCTATAATCCCAGCACTTTGGGAGGCCGAGGTAGGTGGATCACTTGAGGTCAGGAGTCCGAGACCAGCCTGGTCAACATGGTGAAACCCTTTCTCTACTAAAAATACAAAAATTAGCCAGGTGTGGTGGCGTACACCTGTAATCCCAGCTACTCAGGAGGCTGAGGCAGGAGAATCTCTTGAACCCAGGAGGCGGAGACGAAGTGGCACCACTGCACTCTAGCCTGGGTGACAGAGTGAGAAAGAAACAGGGAGGGGAAGGGAAAGGGAGGGAGGAAGGACAGAAAGACAGAGACGGAAAAAAAGAGAAAGAAAAAGGGAGGGAAGGAAACAAAGAAAAAAAATTTACTACCCAAAAGCCACATTTCACTGCTTCCTATAATTTTCTTTATAAAAAGATGATTTTCTTTACTTTTAAATGATGCACAGGCTGGTAAAGCCCAGTTGCCTGTACCCCCAGAGCCAGGTCTATGTAGGCAGAGCAGGTGGCCATCTGTGTGATGGAAGGAGCCCTGAGGAGGTGATTGTAACTGCAAATCTCTCCCTACGAGTTCCTTCCTCCCTCTCTCCCTCTCATCCATCCACCCATCCATCCATCCACCCATCCATCCATCCATCCATCCCTGAGGCACAAGAGCTAGAATGCTCAGGAGGCCTTACAACAAGGATCTACCCTTCAGAGTTATCCTTGGAAGTAGACACTCTGTGATTAAATCTCTTTTATTAAGGCTGAGCCTGGTGGCTCACACCTGTAAAGGAGGCTCCTTTGAGCCTAGGAGTTCGAGATCAGCCTGGGCAATATAGAGAGACCTCACCCCTACTAAAAATTTTAAAAATTTAAAAAAATTAGCCGGGCCTCTTGGCACGTGCCTGTAGACCCAGGTACTTGGGAGGCTGAGGTGGGAGGATCACCTGGGCCCAGGAGTTCAAGGCTGTAGTGAGTTGTGATCGCGCCACTGCACTCCAGCCTGGGTGACAAAGCAAGACGCTGTCTCAAAAAATAAGTTTTCTAAGATTTTTAAATTGACCATCTATGTGGGAATTAATTGATCAGAACTTTCTAACCATATGGATAGCTGAAAAGGGAGGAGGCACAGGAGGTACCAGCTTTACTAAGGAAAAAACAAAGGGAAAGGTTGGCAGCAAGTGGCGCCTCACGGAACAGACGCATCTGGGTGGGGACAGGAGGACACTGGGCACTACGAGTCTTCAAGCAGAGCAGGGAAGACAGAGTCACGCAGGCTGGGCAGTTCTGGGAGGCTGTTTCCCCTCGTCTCAGGCCTGCAGCTGATCACTACGAAACCTTGGGCCTCCGAAGTATGGCCCCTCAAACCTGGAGGCCCTTTACGATGCCCTGAGTAGATGGCATTGTTGCATCAGAACCCTGGAGCAGAAAGGGCTGGCAAGGCTGGCAGGTGGGCCCCTCCCCTTGCCCTGTGAGGGCCTCCAGAACCTTGAGTAGTTCTTTATTTTATTTTGAGATGGAGTCTTGCCCTGTTGCCCAGGCTCCCTGCAACCATCTCCTGGGTTCAAACAATTCTCCTGCTTCAGCCCCCTCAGTAGCTGGGACTACAGGTGTGTGCCACCACCCCAGCTAATTTTTGTATTTTTAGTAGAGATGGGGGTTTCACCATGTTGGCCAGGATGGTCTTAATCTCTTGACTTCGTGATCCACCCGAGGAGACTCCCCCAGAGGCCTGGAGGGGTGGAGAGAGTGTTGGGAGAGCACCACCCCCTGGGGAAGAGGCTTTTCTGGGGGTTGGAGCAAGCATTTCTCAGAGTGCTGGGGTTACTGCTTGGCCGTAAGGCCCAAGACTCTGCCAGCACGCCAGCCCTGCAGAGGGCTGTAGCCAGAAACATGGCCAGTTGCATCTGTGCAAAGGAAGTCCATAGGGCCCCAGCCTGCTTCCTTTATGGGCTCGGGCAGGATAGGGGATATCTCAGTTTGAATTTAGTGTCTGGGGGATCCATACCCACACTTGTCATTCACCACCCAAGGGCAGGGACCCACTTCTGGGGCTTATGACCTAGAGGACAGGCCAGATAGCTTGGAATGATACAACTCAGGGTGACACCAACAGGCCCCACTGGCCCCTTGTCACCTCCTTCTCTTCACTCCCCCCTCCAGAGTTACTCCTACTTCTTTTTTTGAGACAGAGGCTTGCTCTCTCGCCAGGCTAGAGTGCAGTGGCGCGACCTCGGCTCACTGCAACCTCTGCCTCCCAAGTTCAAGCGATTCTCCTGCTTCAGACTCCCAAGTAGCTGGGACTACAGGTGCCTGCCACCACGCCCAGCTAATTTTTGTATTTTTAGTAGAGACGGGGTTTCACCATGTTGGCCAGGATGGTCTCCATCTCTTGACCTCATGATCCAACAGCCTCGGCCTCCCAAAGTGCTGGGATTACAGGCGTGAGCCACCACACCTGGCTGGAACCCTGAGTATTTCTGTCTTGAATTCTTCTCAGTGGAGCCTCTTGTTGCAATTGGATGCTCAAGGTCTCCTAGTGGCCTCCCCATGAACACATTTCTGCAGGATCTGGCCAAGAGCCAAGTAAAGAGAAGAGCTGCTTTGAAAAGGTAGAAGCAGGAAGAAGCAAGTAGGGATTTCAACACCAGCCTGAGTTCTGTTCCCTAGAGTGTAGGGAATTCTGTGAAAAGCAGGTGAGCATTTGGCCTGGGAATCTCAGGGAGGGACCCGAAGGCAGGAGACCCTGGAGCAAGGCAGCCCTTTGAGCAAAGCTGCCACCTCCTGCTCAGGCCCTGCTAGGCTGGGCTGGGTGGGGCAGGCAGAGAGATAGTGTGTTGAAATTAAAATTGGTGAAGGAATTTGAAGAATGGGGAAGGGTGGGGGAGCAGTAATTATACAGTTCTGTGCATGAGGACTGACCTGGAGGGCCTAAATGGGCACTGGTGTGGAGGTGGGAGGGTGGGCGATTCTCATGTGAGGTGGTCAACGGTTCCGCTTGTCCTGCAACTTCCACTTCCCTTCTTCTGGACAGCACCTTACTTTTCTGAGGGAGAACTCCTTCCCCCCCCAGTTCTATCATGTTATTCATGGGGCTGTCAGCACAGGATCCACGCCAGCCAGTAAGACTGTCTGAGAGTTGAACCTGGAGGTCACACAAGGAGGCTGGCACTACCTCTGCCCAGAGGCAGTCTTCCTGTTCCCGAAACCCCAGGCCCTCCTTTCCCAGCCTTCCTGAGGTCTTGGGATTCAACTCTTTCTTCAACTTGATGAGCTAGAAGGTTTTATGTTTTTCTTTGAGAGGGAGTCTTACTCTGTTGCCCAGGCTGGAGTGCAGTGGTGCGATCTCAGCTCACTGCAACCTCCGCCTCCCAGGTTCAAGCGATTCTCCTGCCTCAGCCTCCTGAGTAGCTGGGATTACAGATGCATGCCATCACGCCCGGCTAATTTTTGTATTTTTAGTAGAGACAAGGTTTCACAATGTTGGCCAGGCTGGTCTCAAACTCCTGACCTCACGTGATCCTCATACCTCGGCCTCCCAAAGTGCTGGGATTACAGGTGTGAGCCACCGTGCTCGGCCAGAAGTTTTAAAATAAATGCTCTTTTTGGCTTAAGTTCATTAAATCCGAACTGATACCTCATGCAAAACCTGAGCCATGGTAATAATAATCCCCATTATTTACTGTGTGAATACATTGAGTTCTACTATGTGCCAAGAACAATGTGGGACACATCACAAACATACTCTAATTCTTGTTTTACAGATGCAGAAACTAGGACACAGAGATGGAGCCTGTGTCTAGA
Organism: Cacajao melanocephalus; assembly: GCA_963573385.1. Classification (NCBI taxonomy): domain Eukaryota; kingdom Metazoa; phylum Chordata; class Mammalia; order Primates; family Pitheciidae; genus Cacajao; species Cacajao melanocephalus. The sequence goes on along the minus strand of CAUYLG010015172.1, from coordinate 39,991 downwards.
GAGCCACACTTAAAAGAGATAGAAAGGGGATTCAGGTCCAGTTTTTTTTTTTCTTTTCTTTTCCTTTTTTTTTAGACAGAGTCTCGCCCTGTCACCCAGGCTGGAGTGCAGTGGTGCGATCTTAGCTCACTGCAACCTCCACCTCCCGGGTTCAAGCGATTCTCCCGTCTCAGCCTCCCAAGTAGCTGGGACTACAGGCACATGCGACCACACCCAGCTAATTTTTTGTATCTTTAGTAGAGATGCGGTTTCACCATGTTGGCCAGGCTGGTCTCAAACTCCTGTCAAGTCCAGCTTTATCTGGCTTCCAAACCTATGCTTTCTCTCCTTTTCTTTGCTCTTCCTTCTCTTCCTTCCTTCTCTCCTTCCCTTCCTTCCCTTTCTTCTCTTTCTTTTGGAATCAGACCTCAAGGACAGATTGCTGAGTTAGCCACTCCTCGTTTCCTGGCACCTGATCACCATTGGTTCATGCAAAGTCCTTCTCTTGTTTTATGATGCACATTCTTCCTATCTCACCAAACCCCTTCCCATGGCCCCATGATCATGGCTCACACGTGATAGGGCCTGGCCTTTCACCGACAGGCACTCCAGATACTTAGTTGAGTCAAGCCTTTGGGTTTCTTTGTGTCCTTGGGGATCAAAATCTTGTATGACTTGGGAAACTTTTCAGCAGTACCCTCCATTGGCCAACCCATCAGCCCCATTATGGGCTCAGCTCTGGGCTGGGCTGAGATATAAAATTGGTAAGAAACGGAAAGGCCCAGTCCCCACCTTCAGGAAGTTTAAAATTCCTTCCATTCAACAAATGCATATGGGGAACTGACTTCCTGTGCAGGTCTGGGATAGAAAGATGAATACAACAGTCATCAGCCTCTGAGAGCCATGAGCCTAGCAGACAATTAAGCAATTACTACCTTGGGTCACAGACTGCTATAGATAAGGTGGCAGAGAGCTCTCAGACAGACATGGAACTCAGGCCTGGACGTGGAGCAGATCGCAGCATTAGCCACAGAAGTCATGAAGAACCACGCATCTACGTAAGCACGACTGCTTCCGCTCACCCGTCTCAGCATTGTGCAATCACAGTGGGCAGATTGCTCATCGAATTTGGAGGGGAAGTTTGGAATGGCCAGACTTAAAACACAGACTATGTCGCAAGCAGTAATAAAAACTCACTGTGGGGACCCAGGGAATACCTCAGAGAAGGAAGCAGTCATCCTTGACCTGCGGGGCCTGTCAGACCATTGAGTGGAACACAGATGTCCCCATCCATAGATGCCTGCCCAGGAGCAGGCAAGCAAGGCATCTAAGATGAATCCCAATCAGAAGACACAAATGCAGAAAGCTCTGCCTTCAAGCGGATTCATAGCTGAGCCTGCTTCTTGCACGGGCAACTCTACATGAGGCCCAGGACACGTGGCAGTGGGTAGTTTAGCTAACGGGGGGAATGGTCCTCCCTAGCAGCCCCACTGCTTAGCAGCTGAGAAAGCAGCAGTGAGCACTCCCCTTGCCTAGAGAGACACAAGTGTGCCCAGCATGGAATCTGCTCGTGAGGGGCTGCCCTCTCGGGTAGGTGAAGGCCTCCCAGACCAGCACATCCAAGTGGGGACACCTAGAAAAGCTCTATAACTCAGGTCTGTGTCCCCAGCCCAGCAGTGCTGAGCAGGAGGGAGCCCACACTGGAAGTGGGATGATAACTTCCCAGACCCTCGTCCATGCACAGACCACAGGCGCTGCCCTGGGTTCCAATAGCAGTCTCAGCCCCTCCTCAGTACCTGGGGAGCCTTTAACCCAGATGGTAGGGGACAAGAGAACCATGAGACCCCTTTCTGGGGGGCCCTCACTGCTGGTCTCTGCTGGGCCAGGCATCACCTTGCTGTGTCTGCTTTGATCACACCCATTGGGACACCATTTGGGGTTCCAGCTGTGCATACCTCTCACTGTGAGCCAGAAGAGTGGGAGAGGATTGGAGGTCACTTAGTGGACAGACTCTCAACCTGCTCTGCACTGCAGCTGAAAAGGCATCCTGTCGCATAGCGCCCAACACATACTGTTCAATGCCGTCCAACCCACCCTTGCCTTGTGGGGTCTGGGAGAGAAGGGGCTTAGAACCATGGAGAATGCCCTGCAGAGGATGTGTACCTTCCTCTGGGCTTTGAGAGATAAGCCACCTTGGGTTAGGAAGAAAGGAGAAAAAGTAGGAATGCTGCTCCCGGGGGAGGGAACAGGGAACAGCTGGAACGAAGATGCAGGGGTGGAAATGGGTAAGAAGTCTGGCCTGAGTGAAGGGAAGGCACTGGGAGGGGGATTTCTGAAACATAGTAGACCCCGACGCCAATTGCCAGCCCCTCCCAGTTACTTCACTGCAGCACCAGGTGCAGAAGCTTCAATGTTCCCCAAGGCTATGTCTTTCTGAGCATCTCTTGTCTCCCTTCTCCTATCCCTCAACCCCGGTCCAGATAGCCAAGCCCCAGGATCACAGAAAACCCATGGTGGGCTTTCCTTGGCCCCTGACACTTCAGTCCCTTCCCTTCAGTCCCATTCCTCTGAGCCTCTTGACTCTCATTTTTGCCCTGGATGGACTTTTTTATTCGTGCTGAAAAAAAAAAAAAATGCTGGGCACAGTGGCTTATGCCTGTAATCCCAGCACTTAGGGAGGCCGAGGCGGGTGGATCATGAGGTCAAGAGATCGAGACCATCCTGGCCAACATGGTGAAACCCCGTTTCTACTAAAAATACAGAAATTAGCTGGGAGCAGTGGTGTGTGCCTGTAGTCCCAGCTACTTGGGAGGCTGAGGCAGGAGAATCGCTTGAACCCAGGAGGCGGAGGTTGCAGTAAGCTGAGACCACGCCACTGCACTCCAGCCTGGCGACAGAGCAAGACTCCATCTCAAAAAAAAAAAAAAATTGGGTCAGGAATGGTGGCTCACATCTGTAATCCCAGGGCTTTGGGAGGCCACGGCAGGAGGATCACTTGAGGTCAGGAGCTCTAGACCAGAGTGGGCAAAAAAGCGATACCTCATCTCTATCAAAAAAAAAAAATATATATATATTAGCCTGGCAGCGCATGCCTATAGTCCCAGCTACTAGAAAGGCTAAGGTGGGAGGATCACTTGAGCCCAGGAGTTTGAGGCTGTAGTTACCTATGATGTTGCCACTGCACTCCAGCCTGCATCACAGTGAAATCCTGTTTCTATAAATAAATAAATAATAAACTAAAATAAAAACAAATAAAGGATGGTTGTCTTAGAGCTGAACAGGGACTGGAATGGGAAGGTCTTGGGACTCCTTTTGGGCAGGGCACTCACTGACTGGGTGCCAGATTCAGGTAGGAGAATTCCCAGGTACGGCAGCTCTGAAGCCAAGGCCTCCCATTCATTCATCCAACAAATACATATCAAGTACCTACAATGTGCCAGGCACTGCCCTAGTCTCTAAGGGTACACCCATGACCAAGAGGTTTAAAACCCCTGCCATGCTGGGGAGAATGTGGAGAAACTGGAACCTGAGTGCATTGCCAGTGGGTATGTAAAGTGGTATACAGCCACTGTGGAAAATGGTATGGTGGTTCCCCATGAAGTTAAACAGAATTACCACATGATGCAGGAATTCTACTTCTTTAGGTATAGACCCAAAAGAACTGAAAGCATGGATTCAAACAGATATTTGCCATCTGTATTCGCAGCAGCATTATTATTCATTGCAATAGCTGAAAGGAAGAAACAACCCAAGCACCCACGCACGGCTGAACAGATGAACATGTGGTACAGTCACGCAATGGAATACTATTCAGCCGAAAAAAGGAATGAAATTCTGACACATGCTATAATTTTGAAAAAATTCTGCTAAGTGAAAGAAGCCAGACATAAAATGACAAATATTCTATGATTCTATTTACATGAGGTGTCTAGAGTAGCCAAGTTCATAGAGACAGAAAGTAGAGTGGTGGCTGCAGGATCTGCAGGGAGGGAAACGTTTAGTGGGTAGTGCGAGTTAGTGTTTAGTGGGTACAGAGTTTCAGTTTGGGAAGATGAAGAAGTTCGGAAGTTGAAGAAGTTCTGAAGATGAATGGTGTTTATATTGTAAATGTACTTAACACCACTGAATTGTAGACTCAAAAGTAGTTAAAATGGTCAATTTTATGTTATATATATTTTACCACTATTAGAAACAAACAAACGAAAACCTTCTCCATGGAACTTTTGTTCCTCTGGGGTTGCCCCAGACAGAGTCTCTGCCACCTCAAAACCGGGGTCACAGACAACATAGGGTTCTGCAGAAGAGTCTAAGGTAGGGTGAGAAAGGTCAGGAAGCAGGAGGTCACACACAGGTTCCCCTCACTCTCTGTACCCAGAACGGCTCTCCTATTACCAATTTTCAGTGTGTTCTGATGAAATTTTATTTGAAAAAAAGGCTGCCACTACTAAAGAACATTTTTCTTCTAAACCACTGCCTTCCGTCTCTAAACCGACCACTAACTGGGAGATGCTTCCATGAAGAGTGAGCAGGCAGGGGCCACTTTGCAAGATGCTGCATGAGTAGGGGATAGGACCCAGAGGGCAGGGCTCTCACAGCCCCTCCACCCTTCCTCTGGGCTGGAGGGTCAGTTATCACATTCTGATTCCATCTCCTCCCAGAGGGCAGGGTTCTTGGCTGAGTCACCTCTGGTGTTGCCCAGGGTGGGGTATACCTGATTTTGGCGTTAGAAACCTTGCTTCCAAGTCCTGGCTGGGCCTTTTATAAGACAATGTCCCCGCCTATTTTCTTAGCTGTAAAGTGAGAATGACCCTGACACCTCCCATCTCCCAGGATCAGACACGACACCACAGCACAGCACAGCATGGTGCTGGGCACAGAGGGGGTACACGCACACGGAGGCCCTCAGTGTTCAGGCCCTAAGGCCCAGGAATGGAGGACTGTGGGCCCCAGCTGTGCCCAGGAGGCCCTGGGGTGGGTCCCTGAGCCTTTGGACCTGCCTAGCCAGCCCTGCCAGTCCTGACGCTCACTTGGGGCGTGGAGGGGGCATCGCATGCACAGCCGCCCCCAGAATAAACAGCCTGATGAGCACGGGACAACAGGACACTGAAATGCTTCTGAGCCACGTCATGGTTTCAGAAGCCCTGGCCCGCCACCCCCAGGAGCCTTCCTGGGCCCCACCCAGGTGATGTTTCCACACCCTGCGCTGCCCCTCACCCATCTCTTCATGTGACAATCCTGTGCCTTCTATACTGGGCTGTGACTTCTTGAAGGCGGGGACCCACCCTACTGGTCTCTACTCCCCTGGCACATAGACAGGTTCAGTAACTGCGTGTTGAATCAGCGGTGATGATGATGATGGTGACAATGACTGTTGCAGTAGTTATCCAGCACATGGCCTTTGCCATGGGTGTGGCCACAGTGCTAAGAGCCTTCATTTAACTCTGATAACCCTCACGGAAATCCTCACAGGTGTGTCCAGTTGCCATGATCCTCATTTTTAATGAAGGCACTGAGGCACAGAGAGCTTAAGTACCTTACCAAAGGTCACACAAAGTGACAGAGGCAGGGCTTGAATGCCAGTGCCTTGGTTTGCCCTTTTTATTTTTTTTAATTTTTTAAATTTTTTGAAACGAAGTCTTGCTCTATTGTCCAGGCTGGAGTGCAACGGCACAATCTCTGCTCACTGCAACCTCTGCCTCCTGGGTTCCAGAGATTCTCATGCCTCACCCTCCCGAGTTGCCAGGATTACAGGCCCCCGCCACCTTATTTAAAAAATTAGCCTAGCTACTTTTTGTATTTTTATTAGAGACAGGGTTTTGCCATGTTGGCCAGGCTGGTCTCAAATGCCTGACCTCAAATGACCCACCCACCTCAGCCTCCCAAAGTGTGGAGCCACCACACCTGGCCTGTTTATTTATTTAGAGACAGGGTCTCACTCTGTGGCCCAGGCTGGAGTGCAGTGGTGCGAGATCAGCTCACTGCAGCCTCGACCTCCAGGGCTCATTCGATCCTCCCACCTGAGCTTCCTGCCACACTTGGCTAATTTTTTTAAAAATGTTTTGTAAAGATGAGATCTTACTATGTTGCCCAGGCTGGTCTCAAACTCCTGGACTCAAGCCCTCTCCCTACCTTGGCCTTCCAAAGTGCAGTGATTACAAGTATGAGCCACTGCACCTGGCCTCCCTTTTAACCACTCTTCCCAGCTGCTTGGACAAGGGCACTTCCTCTCCTACTGACTCCTCATCCATGGCAACCATCAACATCTTTGGAAGAGACTTTAAAAGTCCTCAGGCCACCTTCCTACAAAGCCTCAAAGATCCCTTCTGAGGTGTACCCTGGCAGAGAGGCCGTCCTGAGACTGTACGGACCCTCCATTGGAGGGGAACTCCCCACCACACTGGTATCCACCTCAGACAGGACCCCAGCCAGCCTCCTCTAACGTGGCCCGCTGGACGTAAAGAATGGTCCCACTCTCACCCTTGGTGGCTCTTCAGCTACCTAAATTCACCTCTCCTCTGGCTGACAGCCCCTGTCTCATCACCACTGCTCTGCCCTCAGGCCCCCTCTGTGCTGGTGACCTGCCTGGGCGGTTCCTACTTGGTTGGGATCCAGGAGCTGCACCCTACACAAGGGCACGTGGCCCAAGGAGCGGGAATGGAGAAGGGCTGCAGCCCCTCCCTGTGCTAGGTCCTTGCTTCCCGTGTGTGTGGGGCTCTCCCAAACCTCACACTCTTGGTCCACAAGGAGCTCATGGGAAACCAGTCCCCTTGGGTCCCCAGGCTCCTCCACTATGTATTTGAATGAATCATTTTAGTAAACCCAAATATAAAATGTTACATTTTCCCTTGTAAAATGTCTTCTTTTTTCTACCCTGACAAGACTATTTTGAGTCATGACTTTGTTACCTCAAAGTCATTTATTGTCCCTTTGGGGTCTGGGTCACCTGCAGCCCAGAGAATCCTCTTTTCAGGTACTTTATTTAAAAAGGCCAGGCGCGGTGGCTCATGCCTGTAATCCCAGCACTTTGGGAGGCCAAGGCGGGCAGATCACGAGGTCAAGAGATCCAGACCATCCTGGCCAACATGGTGAGACCCCATCTCTACTAAAAATACAAAAATTAGCTGGGTGTGGTGGCATGAGCCTATAGTCCCAGCAACTCAGGAGGCTGAGGCAGAATTGCTTGAACCCAGGAGGTGGAGGTTGCAGTGAGCCGAGATCGCACCACTGCACTCCAGCCTGGCAACAGAGCGAGACTCTGTCTCAAAAACAACAACAACAACAACAACAACAAAAACCAAATACATTGCTGAACAAGGTAGGCTTCAGTTTCTCTTCTCTGTGTTGAAATCTAGGACAATAATAAATGGATTTGTCTCTGGTCAGGCCATCTTTCCCCAGAAGTGCTGCTTTGGGGGCTCTGGCCAACTTGGATGACCAGCTGTGGGGAACGTGACCACCTGTGGGGATTGTGACAAGTGGGTTATTTTCTAGGATGGAGTTGAGGGAGCTCTGTTTTACATTTCCTCTACTGTTGGGGGCTTCATTTTACTCTCAATGATCTTTGTTCCACTTTTTTTTTCCTTCCAGTTTGAGGACTATTCTCAAGGGAGGTAGAGTTGGAAACAAAATGGGAATTGGGCACTTTTTCATTCCACTCTGCGTCTTCCCCTAGCCGAGGGGGTTGCTGCCTGGTCCATCCTCTTGCTCCAAACAGACCAATAAAGGAAGCAAACAAACAACTTTGGTGCTGACCAGGACTCCTTTACAGTAGCTGCTAATTCTAGACTTTGGTGCTTCTGGGCATTCTGACACACCCGTGGTGTATTGCAGCCAAGGCATTAGGCAGTGTGAAAACCCGGCAGGTTCACTGAAAACCTACACTCTGTCCTCCTTGGCTGCTGCCCGCCCACTTCCTCCCTGTTAAAATCATTTGTGATTTCATCATCAGACTCTAATTTCCACTAGCTGGAATGCTTACGCCTGGCAGGTTTTCCTTTACCCCTCACGTTATTCTAATCCCACTGAAATAAGAATTTCTTTGGGCAGCTTGTTGAGACCATCACTGTGATCAAGCCCCACTCCATTCTGGCCTTGGTACATGTCACAGAGTGGCTTGTCTAGAATCTTTTCCTAGAACTTTGATATTGTTATTTTAGGTTGTTATTGTGATTTCGAGTCATCCTCCCCATTTTGGGAGAAATGGTTTCATCATTTTGTAATTAAATTCCATTTGCAAATGTCAACAATAGGATGTGCAATGCATTACACGTGCACCATGTAGTAAGCTATTGTCAAGACAGAGACCTCCTGGTGAAGTGACAGAGCCCCAGGCCCCACTGCCTTCTACTAGACCCTTGCTTTCTCAGATGGTGAGGAATAAGTCATCTTTGTCTAAGAAGCCTTGTCTAAGAAATACCTGGCTTTTCTTTGAGATCCCCTCACTGATTGAAGCACCCCTGCCGTCACCCAGGATGATTCACAGAAGCAGATCTGGGGACCAGGGAGCAGGAAGGAGTCAGGCTAATAAAGAAACAGAGGCCCAGCCCTGCCTCAGCAAGTGGGCTGCCCTGGCTCGGGCCACACAGTGAAGAGGGCAGAATTTGTCCTCAAGCCCACACCCACCTACCTGCCCACTACTGCTCCCCAAACTGCACCCCTTGCCCAAATCTGAGTTGCTGTGCCCTGTCCTCTGGCGATGTAGGCCATCCCACCAGGCCTGCCATCCCCAGGGAGTGTTCAGCTCAGAGTCCTCTCTCCACACCTGTCTCCAAGTGTGAGCAAGCTTTCAGACTGGAAAGGATTTATTCACAAACTCACGTGGGTGAACAAAGGAGTCCAACAGTAAGGGAGACATGTTCACCTGGGAAGCCAGCTAGGGCTGTGTGGAGAGGACTTGCCCCTGAACCTGAGATCGCGGGGGCCTCAGTCTCCAGGGTCCCGAGAGAAGCATGGCCGGCCTGAGTCAGAGCCATCCAATAGCATCTTATTCATCCAAAGTCACTGAGATTCCCATGAATTACTTTTTCTGAAAATGAAACTTGAATTGCCAAAACACTATTTTAACCACTTTGAAGAGAAATCTTTCTAAAAGGTGGCCCATAGTCCCTAATGCCTTAAAATCTCTCCTTTTTCCACTGAAGTGGTCATTATCCCTATGGAATGGGATAACAATGTGACTGTGTTTCCATGTGCTGTTTAATTACAGCCTTCCTTATAGCCTTCACTTTCCTGTTATCTACAAGTCTCTCTCTAAAAACCACCTTCCACCAGCCACCCTTCCAGGCTATTGCTTTTCCTTTGCAGAGCGTTGGGAAATCAGACAGCCGCTCCTGTTAGGACAGTGTGCTCCCCAGATGTCAGCAGAGCTTTAGGCCCACAGAGAAATAAAGCACTTGGTTCAAATGCGGGGATTTTGATTTAGCTATTTATAAGAGTCTTGTTTCCAGTACCTTCCAGTTCACAGCCAAAATCCAAAGGCAGATGGGGCCAAGACTCACTTGCACGTGGAATGCTCCTTGAATCTATTTCTCGTGGTCCTCTCACTGGCAAGATGTTTGTATCGTCAGGCGCTCCAGGGTTTGCTCAGCTTCTATTTGTTATGCGTGGCTCTGCCAGGTGAGCAGAGCTGGTGAGGCCCCTAGACCTGAGAGGTCTCATTAAGAGGGATGAGATCAAGAGGGGTGAGATGTGCAGCCTGTGTCCTGACCCTGACCTGGCGTACTTCTCTTAGGTGTCTAGTGTGTTCTCTAGACTTCAACCTCCTGAGACAGCATCTGTGGCCGTGGCCATTTTACGGCATGACCAATGGAGCAGTGAGAGTCTGTGGAAAGAGCAGAGCCCCCCAGGGGGACAACCTGGATAAGCCCATCATGCGGGAGCTCTTCAAAGAATCCAAGGTGCAGCGTGTGGGCGGTGCAGTGTCAGGCCACACGCTGCTCTGGGTTGGGCGGGCCTGGCTGTCATGGCTGGGCCAAGATGTAGCCAGGATCTCTCTCTGTGCTGCTCACCCAGTGGGTCGTGACCCGCTACTGGATCATGAAATCAATTTAGTGGGTCACAACCAGCCTTTCTCTTTAAAAAATAAACAGAACAGTACAGAAGATATCCAAGTGCATCACATGTAGTCAGAGTTAATATTATTTTAACAGAACTTTTGCTTCAGTGTTATGTATCCATACATTGAAGTGTGTCCTGGTTGGGGCAGGAGATACTTTTCTCACCATGAGTGGTGGTGAGAGAAGTCGGAAATACGGTGGTCGCACACACATCTGTCCTGCCGTTGACCTTTTTGAGACCCAGCCCTGCCACCTCACCCCCAGCTGGGAAGCCAAATGGAATTTGGCCCAAATAAGTTTTAGTTCAGGGCCCTAAAACTAGCTTCACCTGAAAGGGACAGAGGAGTCTCGGAAGTCTTCTTGGAGGAGGTGGGGCTTGCTGTGGCAGGAGAAGGGAGAGGGATGCAAGGCAGAAGGGAGGGCAGGGGCAATGCTCCCAGGGTGGGAAGAGCGGGAAGAAGGAAGCCTGGAGAGGCCTGCGAGGGGCAGTGCTGGACACCGCCTTCTCATGCAAGCAGAATGAGGGCTGAGGCCAGGGTGGAGGGGAAGAAAGAAAGCCCATTTGGTTTCAACATGGAAACAGCCAAGTAATCTACTTGATGTTTGCTTTCCCAGATAGTGTGGAATCATCCTAGTTAAGAGCCAAGGCCTCCTCCTCCTTTTTTCCAAATCCCTTTGGGGAGCACTTGGTAATGGAGCAGTCAGGTGCAGTGCCAGGCCTAATGTCCCTAGCTCTCACCAACCCAGAGGATATAACTTCATAATGCCTGCTTTCCTTTTTTCAGTTTAAATTACAATTTAAGGCGGGGTATGGAGGTTCACCCCTGTAATCTCAGCACTTTGGGACGCCAAGGGAGGATCACTTGAGCCCAGGAGTTTGAGACCAGCCTGGGCAATATACGGAGATCCCCATCTCTCCAAAAAAAAAAAAAAAAAATTAGCCCGTGTGGTGGCACATACCTGTGGTCCCAGCTACTCGGGAGGCTGAGGTCAGAGGATTACGTGAGCCCAGGAGGTCAAAGCCACAATGAGCCATGATCTCACTACTGCACTCCAGCATGGATGACAGAATAAGACCTTGTCTCAAAAAACAATTTTCTATTTTAATTAATTAAAATGAAAAAATCCAGTTCCTCAGTCACACTGGCCACATCTTAAATGTTCAATAGCCACATGTGGCCAGTAGCTAACGCATAGAATAGCACAGAGAACATTACTGTCATCACAGAAAATTCTAGTGGACAGAGATGTTCTAGAACAAGGAAGTGAAAAATTCATTCATTCCCTCAGGAATGCAATGTCATTCATTATTTCTATGACATCTGAAATTTTAAATGCAAATGCCTCTGAGAGAGGCACCAGAATGACTTAAGTTCTTACCAAAGAGTAACTGGTTGATATCAAGGATCCAAAGAAAGCCAGCATCTAAGGAAACCATCCACCTGAGGCTGAGTCTGTGTGACAGCATGGGGGGTGAGGGGATGTCGGATGGTCAGACACTGTCCCTAACCAGAGGTGCTGTCTGAGAATGCTGATGGATAAGGTTTAAGCACCTCCATCAAGGAGTATGGAAAACTTTGTGACCTGTGAGGAAAGAAAATGACCCAAAGTTATTCTTCATCTTCAGATGAGGGGACAGTTTACTGTCCAACAGTCCTCAGCAGGGGGTTATTACATAAGAAACAAGCTCTTCTGTATTTCTAGGGAAAGCAGAATAAGATGTGGACACACAAAGAGGCTAGGTATGGGGCTCACACCTGTAGTTCCAACACTTTGGGAAGTTAAGTCAAGAGGATCGCTTAAGCCCAGAAGTCAGAAACTAAGTGAGCTATGATCGCACCACTGCACTCTAGCCTGGGTGACAGAGCAAAACCTAGTCTCAAAAAAAAAAAAAAGTGGGCACAGGCCTTTGCAGAGGAGGATGCTTGTGAACTTGGCCCTCCTCTAACCTCTACATTTACTCAATGACCAAGCCCATGGCTTTATCCATCTCCTCCACACCAACACCTCCCAAAACCATAGTACTGACCTAGGCCTAGAGATCTAAGTACTAAGCTATCCTCACCAGGAGCCCAAAGGGAATTGTCACAATCTCTGTGCCCTTCCCCCACCACTCCTCTTCCTGTAGTCCCTACCCTGGTTCATCCTCCACCACCCTCGTCCAAGTCAGCACCTGTGAGTCACCCTGGGCTTCTCCTCCTTCCTCCCACCCCTGTGCAAAGTCACCATGTCTTGGCCACCTCTCCTGTCTGCCTCAAGTCGGCCCCACTTGCCTCCTCACCAGTCCTGCCCCACCTGCAGCCTCCTCCTGCCACACCTGCTCTCTTGCAGGGGCCGCCCGCTGACTTCCCTGCTTCCAGTCATGGCTACCTCCAGCCCAGTGGCACTGAACCACAGATGAGCAACAGAATAACCTGGGGAGGCGTTCAAAATCCAGATACTGACTCAGTTGATCTGGCCAGGTCAAGCATGTGTATTTTGCAAAAGTGCCCCTGGTGATTCTGACACATACTCCTAGCTAAGCTCATCGTTATTAATAACAACAGAAACAACAATTGACATTTTTTTTGTGCACTTACGTGCACTGCCTCATGTAATCTTCATGACAACCCTGTGAGGTAGGAGATGTCTTCTACACCCATTTTACAGTTGTTGAAAGTGAGGCATAGAAAGTCCCATGGCTAGTGAGGGGCAGAACCAGCTCATGACCCACATGACTCCTAACCATTGTGCACTCCATACCCCTTTATAAAGCTGAATGTCACATGTGGCCCCCTGCTCACACCATTTCCTGATAGTTCTAGAAAAAAAATAGCAGTGTGAGGGGACATTTATGATTTCCCTCTCCACCCAACCTCCCACCAATAGCTTCTTAACGCTAAAAGAAGTCTCTTATCAGGGTAGTGGGGACATAATAAATACCTACATAAAAATTCACTGAGATGTATGCTTAGGATTTGTGACTTTATGTTTGTTATTGCCCCATAAGAAAAGAGCCTTTAAAAAGTCACTTTAAAAAAAAGAACCTAGCAAATCTGAAACAAGGAAAAATATACATCCACTAAAGAAACTGGGGAAAGGCAGCCAGGCACGGTAGCTCACACCTGTAATCCCAGCACTTTGGGAGGCCAAGGCAGGTGGATCATCTGAGGTTGGGAGTTCAAGACCAGCCTGACCAACATGAAGAAACTCTGTCCCTATTAAAAACACAAAATTAGCCAGGTGTGGTGGCGGGCACCTGTAATCCCAGCTACTTGGGAGGCTGAGGCAGGAAAATTGCTTGAACCCGGGAGGCAGAGGTTGCAGTGAGCCAAGATCTACCATTGCTCTCCAGCCTGGGCAACAAGAATAAAACTCTGTTTCAAAAAGAAAAGAAACTGGGGAAAGGAGAAAGGCCAAAAACGATGAAGAATTCTTTCTGGCAGTAACACAGGTAAGAACAGGCTAGGAAAAGACCCCCAGAGCTAACCCACAGGAAATGCCTGAAAGATACCAGCCTGGGAGAGGGCACTGGCTGGAGGCAGGGCCCCGGGCATGACTAACAGGAAACCCCAACACAGTTGGCTTCCTGTCAGTTGCACAGGCCCAGAGCTGTAGCAGCAACAGCAGCAGTGACACAGGGGCTCTGAGGGCCCACAGGACTGTCTTTGGGCCTGGGGCTTGGGGCTGCCCCAGGTGGAGGTCAATGACAGTGAGTTAACTCCTTAACTTTTACAATTCACAAAAATACTACAGATTCCATCTAGATGAAGATTTGTTTTACTTTATTTTATTTTTTGGAAACAGGGTTTCAGTATGTAGCTCAGGCTGGGGTGCACTGGCTTAGTCAGAGTCGCAATCACTGCGCGTTACAGCCTTCAGCTCCTAGGCTCAAGTGTTCCTCCTGCCTCAACCTCCCAGGTAGCTGGGACCACTGCGCCCAGCTAAATTAAGATTTAAATTAAAAAAAAAAAACTGAAGTATTGAGATAGTTTGTGTGACTATATTAATATAAATTCTGTAGCAGAAGTCTTTCTGAAACTGACAAAAAGACAGAAACCATGCCTATAATCCCAGCACTTTGGGAGGCCAAGGAGGGCAGATCACTTGAGGTAAGGAGTTTGAGACAAGCCTGGCCAACATGATGAAACCCAATCTCTACTAAAAAATACAAAAATGAGCCAGTGTGGTGGTGCATGCCTATAATCCCCAGCTATTTGGGAGGCTAAGGCAGGAGAATTGTTTGAACTCATGAAGCAGAGGTTTCAGTAAGCTGAAATCACACCATTGCACTCCAGTGTGGGTAGCAGAGCAAGATTCCATCTCAAAAAAAAAACAAAAAAAAAACCCCAGAAACCAGCCCAGTCCTAGTGATCCAAATGCCAGTGACTTATATGGCCAGGAGCCTCCACGCAACAATCCCAAAGGGAATTGTCAAGATCTCGGCACCCCACCCCTTCCAGTACTCCCAATCCTGGCTCATCCTCCACCTACTTACACCCTGCCCTCCTCCAGGTCAGCACCTGTGAGTCACCTGCGGTTCCTCCTCCTTCCTCCCTCCCCCACCCAAGGTCACCACATCTTGGTCACCTCTCTTGTCTGCCTCCAGTTGGCCTCGCCTCCTCTCTAGCCCTGCCCCACCTTCGGCCTCATCCTGTCACACCTGCACTCTGGCGGGGGCCACCTCTCTGCTGGCCTCCCTGCTTCCAGTCATGGCCACCTCCAGCCCCGTGGTTTGGAAAGTCTATATAGGCTACCTTGATTACATGGACATTTTAGATTAATGAATGCTTTAAAAATGAATAAGACTAAATGCAAATGACAATCTAGGATAAAGTATTTTTAATATATGAGAACTGGGCAAGGTGGCTCACACCTGTAATCTCAGCGACTGGGGAGGCTAAGGCAGGAGCATAACTTGAGGCCAGGTGTTTAAGATCAGCCTCGGCAACATAGCAAAACCTTCATCTCCAAAAAGAAAAAAAAAAAAGCTACACATACACACATATGTAATATATGACAGACAAGTAGTTAATAGCCTGAATACATATATAAGAAAAATATATATACCTCAGTAAATAATAAACTGCACAAATGAAGTGGTCTAAATGGAGAAATATATCAATAAAAAAGAGAAAACTGACTGGGTACAGTAGCTCATGCCTATAATCCCAACACCTTGGGGGGCTGAGATAGGCAGATTTCTTGGGCTCAGGAACTTGAGACCAGCCTGGGCAACATGGTGAAACCCTGTCTCTACTTAAAATACAAAAAGTAGCTGGGTGTGGTGGCATGCACCTATAGTCCCAGTTACTCGGGAGGCTGAGGTGGGGATCACCTGAGCCCAGCAGGTTAAGGCTGCAATGAGCTGTGATCACGCCACTGCACTCTAGCCTGGGCAACAGAGCAAGACCCTGCCTCAAAAAAGAAAAAAGAAAAGAAACGAAACAAAACTAAGGCTGAGCATGGTGGCTCACACCTGTAATCCCAGCACTCTGGGAGGCTGAGGTGGGTGGATCACCTGAGGTCGGGAGTTCAAGACCAGCCTGACCAACATGGAGAAACCCTGTCTCTACTAAAACTGCAAAATTAGCTAGGTGTATGGTGCCTGCTACTCAGGAGGCCGAGGCAGGAGAATCGCTTGAACCCAGGAGGCGGAAGTTGCAGTGAGCTGAGATCTCGCCATTGCCCTCCAGCCTGGGCAACAAGAGCAAAACTCCGTCTCAAAAAAAAAAAAAAAATGTGTGGCCAGGTGCAGTGGCTCATCTTGTAATCCCAGCACTTTGGCAAGCCAAAGCAGGCAAATCACCTGAGGTTGGGAGTTCAAGACTAGCCTGACCAACGTGGAAAAACCCTACCTCTACTAAAAATACAAAATTAGCTGGTGTGGTAGTGCCTGTAATCCCAGCTACTCCAGAGGCTGAGGCAGGAGAATTGCTTGAACCTGGGAGGCAGAGGTTGTGGTGAGCTGAGATCATGCCATTGCAATCCAGCCCGGGCAAAAAGAGCAAAACTCCATCTCAAAAAAGAAAAGAAAAGAAAAGAAAACTAGATAAAGCACATGAGCAGATAATTCATCAGAAAGAACTACCAATGGCTGGCCTGTAAAAGAAACCAAGTAATAAAAAGAAAAAGGAAAGCAAACTAAAGCAACAATAAAATGCTATTTGTTTTTGCTTAACAAATTTGCAAAATTTTCAAAATGCTAATCCCCAGTGTTGAGAAGGATGTAGTGAAGGATGCATCTCATAGGATTGGTGACCACAGCCTAAGTGATACCTCCTTCCTGGAAGGCAATTTGACAATATGTACCAAATCTTTTTTTTTTTTAACAGGTTTGTGTTAAAGTATCCCAGTCTAATTATGTACCAAATCTTTGAAAGTGTGCATACTCCTTGATCTGACAATTCTACTTAAGGGGATCAAAAATAAGGATGTGGCTGGCCTTGGTGGCTCACACCTGTAATCCTAGTACTTTGGGAGGCCAAGGTGGGTGGATCACCTGAGGTCAAGAGTTCAAGACCAGCATGACCAACGTGGTGACACCAGTCTCTACTAAAAATACAAAAAAATTAGCCAGGCGTGGTGGTGCATGCCTGTAACCCCAGCTACTTGGGAGGCTGAGGCAGGAGAATCACTTGAGCTCGGGAGGCCGAGGTTGTGGTGAGACAAGATCTCGCCATTGCACTCCAGCCTGAGCAACAACAGCGAAACTCCGTCTCAAAAAATAATAATAATAAAAATAATAAAGATGTGCACAGAGTCAGAATCATACGTTATAGCCACAACTGTTAATAACCTAAATTGGCAATAAGAAGGGATTCATTAAATCATGGTAAATTCAAAGTGAAATATAAGTGATCCATAAAAATTTCATTGACAAAAAAGTGTTCACAATGTACTGCTAAGTATAAAAAGCAAGTCACAGAACAGACGTACAGTATGAACCCATTTATGTAATAAAATACATATGCACAGAAAAAATATCTTAAAGGATAGAACCAAAACCATAGCAATAAGTATCTCTGACAAATATTAGCATAATTTTTAAATTCTCTGTTTCCTACTTATCTTATAAGAAACACAGCAGTGTGCACTGGCATAAACCCCATAGGTAATGCAGACCCCACCACACCCCTACCTTTCCATCCACCCGGTGGGGTCCCTGTCCAGAGCTCCCCTGTGGCTCTGAGCATTCATACCCTTTGTACAGACATAAATGCTATTTCTTGTGCTGCTATTCAACTTTTCAAGCTTAATCTTGCCTCCTCAATTTGCTAGACTGTGGGTAAGATTTGTGTCTCACATTTCTTTTGTGTTCCTCTCACTGCCTACTACATAGCAAGCTCACAGCAAATAGCCTAAGAAAGAATGTGTCACTTCCATGCCCATGATCCCGTGGGCTGGCTGGCCGCACAGGTGTGGCCTCTGAACCCAGTTTTAGGCCAGCTTGAGGCTGTGTATTGCGGGCTACCTGTCAATCTAGTTCTATGAAGATGCCTATTGTGCTACTAATTACTGTAGAGTGATGGGGCTGCTTGTTTAAAGCATAGATTATTGTCCCCACACCCAGAGGCAAAGCCGATCCTGTGGCATCCTGTAATTAATGAGCCCACAGCATTTCCTCCTGCCTCTAGTGCAAAGTTGGCTTTGATCCAAGGCAGCGCTTCCCCTCCGTCTACAACTTCACATCTCGGCTATTGCGAGACTTCTTCTGAGAAAGTACTTCCTTTCCAAAACTGGGGGCCTGGTCAAAAGAGCCCTATGTCCCTGGTGTGCCAAGTCAGCTTCACCAGCTCCCCTTCAACCTCCTGAGTGATAGAGTATGCTCTTAAGTCCAAGCAAACCTACTACCCAAGCAGCTCAATTTATAGGCCCAGAGGCCAAAAGAACCCTAGAGACCACTGCAGGGGTGACAGAGGTTCATTCATTCAAATTCAACTAGTAAATATTCATAGTTGTCCATAATCTCTGCAATCAGCACTCAATTCAGTTAAATCTTCTGTAGAAAAATGAGTTAAATCCTCTGGAGAGGGAATCAAAATCGGGAAGAGAAGGCCAGACACCTGCCTCTTTTTCTCCTTGTGCACGTGTGAAAGTGTCTGGTGCTCAAAAGGTTCTTGAAGGAGTAGACGGAAGAGAGGAGTAGACGGAAGAGAGAAGTCCTGAAGTCTTTGCCATGAGCACATGTGAGAGGCTATATGGAGGTCAAACCCAGACTTCTATCATGGGGACTTTGGCTAAGGCACTTCACAGCTCTGTGGCTCAGCTTCCTCATCTGTAAAATGGGATGACCACACTGCGCCTGCCTCACAGAGTGGTTGTTAATGAATGTTAAGCACTTAGAACAGTGCCCAGCCCAGGATGAACAGGACAGAAGTGTGTGCCACTGGTAACAAAAGCAGAGGGGGCTTTTTGAAAATGCCATAGCTAAGTAGGAAGACAGCTACTGGCCACAGAACATTCCTTTGGAAACTATTCTCCAAGCAGCCCACCAAGGACCTTGGGTGTTGAAAGCCCAGCCAGGCATGATGGCGCCACAGGCCTAAAACAAGGGGTGTGCTGTGGTTTGAATGCTTCTCCCAGAAAGCATGTGTTGAAAACTTAATTCCCAATGCAAGTGCTGGGATGTGTGGCTTGAGAGGTGATCAGGCCACAGGGCAGAGTGAATGCGTGAATGTCATTATCATTTTTTTTTCTTTTTTTTTTAGAGAGATGGGGTTTCACCATGTTGACCTCAGGTGATCCACCCACCTCGGCCTCCCAAAGTGCTGGGATTACAGGTGTGAGCCACTGCGCCTGGCCTCTCTTCCACTCTCTTTGCCTTTCCACCTTCCACCATGGGATGATGCAGCAAAGCCCCTGGATCTTGGACTTCCTAGCCTCCAGTACTGTAGGAAGTAAATCTCTGCTCATTATAGATTGCCCAGTCTGTGGTATTCTGTGATAGCAGCACAAAATGGAATAACATAGGGTGTTTGAGAGGAATCCCACACTGGCCTACAAGGAGGGCCATCTGCCACAAACAGAGTCTTCTAAGGGTGAGGGCTGGCAATTCTTGGAGGTAAGGTTTCTTTTCTGTAGCCTGAAAGTGAGATAGAAAGGCAGAGGAGGAACAGGAACCAACTCCAGATGGAGTCCTTGTTTTTAGGAGATGGGGTAATCGAGGGCTGGTCAGTTGGTCTCATGAAAGGACACCACTTCAGACACATCAGTTTTTGGTAAGAAGACAGACTACATGAGTCACTAAGAAATATTAGTTTTTCTATATGCAAGAATCTGTTCTTCCCTCTGAACCCAGACTTTCTGAAAAGAAGTTAAATCTATTCCCGTCTCCTGCTCCACCTCCTCACCTAAGCCTCAGCATTTTCTTGCTCAATCAACAAACATCTTGGTTCCAGGCACTTGAGCCAGCCTTGGGCCTTAGGTGAATTGATGTCACTGGTCCCCATCTGTTATTATCTCTCACCAGGGCTCAGAATAGCACTGCCTTTTGTCTATTTTGTTAAATGCCTTTTGTCTATGTTGTTAAATGCTGCACCCCCAGTGTTTAGTGCCTGGCACACAGTAGGTGCTCAGCAAATAGTTAAATGAATGAATGAAGATGCTGCAGAGTCCATCACCCTCCCTCAAGCCCATGCCACCCTCACACAGAGAGGTTCCACTATGGTCTCTTTTTATTATTATTATTTTGAGTCAGGGTCTCAATCTGTCTCCCAAGTTGGAGTGCAGTGGCAATCGCAGCCCATTGCAGCCTGGACCTCCTGGGCTCAAGCAATCCTCCCACCTTAGCCTCCCAAGTAGCTGGGACTATAGTCACGCATCACTATACTCAGCTAATTTTTAAGCTTTCTGTAGAGACAGGGTTTCCCTATGTTGCTCAGGCTGGTCTTGAACTCCTGGGCTCAAGCAATCTTCCCAAAGTGCTGGGATTACCGGCGTGAGCCACCATGTGCACTCGGCCTGTGGTTTCTCTTATCAAAGTTTTTGTTCCACTTCTATATCCACTTTTATCTAATTCTGTTGTCTTCTTGACAAGCATGCCAAATTGTTGATTTTGCCTTAAATGTATGTATGTATATATTTATTTTGAGACAGAGTTTCCCTCTTCTTGGCCAGGCTGGAGTGCAATGGCGCGATCTCAGCTCACCACTATCTCCACCTCCTGGGTTCAAGTGATTTTTCTGCCTCAGCCTCCCGAGTAGCTGGGATTACAGGCATGCACCACCACACCAGCTAATTTTGTATTTTTAGTAGAGACGGGGTTTCTTCATGCTGGTCAGGCTGGTCTCAAACTCCCAACCTCAGGTGATCCGCCTGCCTCGTTCACCCAAAGTGCTGGGATTATAGGCGTGAGCCACCGCACCTGGCCAAATGTATTTATTAAAGTTACAGATTTTTCTTGTTTTCTAATTAATTAACTTCTGCTTGTATTTTAATTTGTTCCAGTACCTTCTTGTCAGGTTATTTTTTGTTGTCTTGCTTCTCGAGTATCCAGCTTGCTGAGTTAAATTCCCTCTATCTGGTTTAGTGATAAAGCATTTAATTCCAAGTAATTTTCTTTGAGAATAGCTAAAGCCATATTTAGCAAACTTTTTAGTATCTTCAACAACATTAATTTCTCCATAGCTTGTGACCGCATGTAGAGAATGACAATCTATCCCACTACCCACCCCAACTTCACCAGCCATTCTCCTGTTCGAGATGGAAACTGATATCTACTCATTTATTTACTTATTTTTTTTTAATTTTTCTTTTATCAAGATGATCTTGTTGCATCTACTCATTGTTTATAGAAAGCTTTTTGTGACCAAGCATGGTGACTCACACCTGTAATCCCAGCACTTTGGGAGGCTGAGGCGGGCAGATCACAAGGTCAGAGTTCAAGACCAGCCTGGCCAACGTGGTGAAACTCCATTTCTATTGAAAATACAAAAATTAGCTGGGCATGGTGGCACATGCCTGTAATTCCAGCTACTCAGGAGGCTGAGGCAGGAGAATCGCTTGAACCTGGGAGACAGAGATTACAGTGAGCCAAGACTGCACCACCACACTTCACCGTGGGTGACAGAGCAAGATTCTGTCTCAAAAAAAGAAAAAAAACACTATTTGTACGATTCAGGCCACTTCCCCTCATCCTGGATACCACCCACCCCTCAGCTCCTGTTACACAGAGACTCAGGGGCCATGGGGGAGAGCCATGTGCTGAGCACTGCCTGCCCTTCCATAGCCCAGAGTTCCTCAATGTCAGAACTACTGACACTTTGAGCTGGATAATTCTTTGTGGCCAGGCTGTCCTGTGCATTGTATGTTTAGCAGCATACCTGGCCTCTTTCTACCCACTAGATGCCAGCAGAATATGGGCACGTGCACATGCCACGTGTGCACACACATACACAACCCAAGTTGTGACAACTAAAAATATCTCCAGACATTGCCAGATGTCCTGTGTTGGGGCTGGGGGGTAAGACTGTTTGTTTGAGAACCACTGATATAGTTCTATAAAACCCACAGCCATGGAGAAGTCAGAAGCCTGGAGGTCCCACAGTGGGGCCCCCTGCAGTTAGGCGTAGGAGCTGCAGATGAGGTGGTGAAGGGGACCAACTCTATTTCTCTAGATGGCTGCCATTTTTCCCTCTTGCAGATGGAATAAGAAAATGGGACCTAGGTGGCTTCTAGCTGGGAGATACCTTCAAACTTAGGAGACCAAGAGGGTACAGGGCAGACTTCTCCAGCACCCAGTGGCCTTAGCCTCAGTTAGAGGGCATGAGAGGACACCAAGACTCGTGGGAGCCCAGTCCAGCCTGGAGGGAACAGATAGGATTCAGAACTGAAGCCCTGGCCAAAGCAGAGAGAACACCCTTACTTCGTAAAGGCTCTGAGTACAAGAGCATTGGCAGCCCCTCTGTTCTCAGGAAGCAAGTGGGATCTGTACTTGGTCTTAAAAAGAAGCCCATTACTCTTTATATAAAATAACATCCTGACCATTTAGCACTATTAATGTGTAAAATGCACATAACTTGACCTAGCAGATACACTACTGTGAGTGTATTTTACGGATATACCAGCACAAGTGCCTGGGGTCTACAGACGGGCTGTGGCATTGTAATCCAGAGTGCAGCCTTGGGGCCTGGCTGCCTGGGTTCAACTTCCAGATCTACCACCTATCAGATATGTGATCTTAGGAAAGTTATTGACCTCTTTGCAACGTAGTTCCTCCATGGTGAAGTACAGGCAGTAAAAGGACCTATCTCTTGGGCTGTTACACAGATTATGTAACTTACCATATTCCAACAATGTCTGTGGTCAATAAATGCTAGTTAAAAATCTGGTAATTTAAATGCCACTCATTGGTTAAATACATGTGACATATCCATTCTGTGAAATACTGGGTAGCCATTGAAAGAAATGAAGTAGAGCTATATCTACTTTAATAAATAGAACTTATTTAACAGTGAGTAATAAATGCTAATATATATAATAAAATTGTACTGTTTACGATATAGATGAATTACATGCACAAAAGTATATATCATTTGAGCTTATTTGCATATAAAAAGAAGTATGTAGAAATAGCTATGTGACTTTATCTGCATAGAAAATTTCTAGAACCGTCAAGAAGCTCATTATATCTAGGGAGTGGAAATGGAAGACCAGGAACTTCTGCTTTGTTCTTTGGTACTGTTTGAGTCTCTTACCATGAGCATGTGTTTTTATTTTTATTTATTTATTATTTTTAAATTTTCTTCAAAAATTTTTCTTTAACTTTTTTCTTGTTATTTTATGTCAATTTATGCGGAAGAATTATTTTTATTTTTTTTTAGACAGTCTCACTCTGTCACCCAGGATGAAGTACAGTGGTGCAATCTTGGCTCACTGCAACCTCTGCCTCCTGGGTTCAAGCAATTCTCATGCCTCAGCCTCCTGAGTAGCTGGGACTACAGGTACACATCATCACAACCAGCTAACTTTCATATTTTTAGCAGAGATGAGGTTTCACTATGTTGGCCAGGCTGGTCTCAAATTCCTGACCTCAAGTGATCTGCCCACCTCAGCCTCCCAAAGTGCCAGGATTATAGGTGTGAGCCACTGCACCTGGCCTATTTTCTAAAAAATAATAATATTCATCTTTTTGAAAAGGATGAGATAAATCTATCTTATTCATTCATTTCCACTGCTGTGGAAAAATTTTTAAGGTTTCTTATTAAGTGGCAGAATATGAATAATATAATACAAAGCCACAGAAATGAATCTACAATCACAAATCCAGATGTGCAAGAAATCAAATTTCAGGCTATAACTCAATAATTATGGTAAGCGTATGTCTGAATTCTCCAGAACACTGAGAAGTGCCAGGCATGGTCAGCAGAGGCCAGGTCTGGCAGCCTCTGCTGCTCTGTGCCTCTTGGGGCAGCCAGGGACCTTGGATCAGGTTGCCCATGTCTCCACAACCTAGCCCAACTTGTCCAACCCACAGCCTGTGGGCTGCATGCAGCCCAGGACAGCTTTGAATGTGGCCCAATGCAAATCTGTAAATTTTCTTAAAACATCGTGATTTGTGTGTTGTTTTTCTTTTCTTTTTTTTTTTTTTTTAGCCCATCAGCTATCATGTTAGTGTATTTTATGTTTTGTGGCCCAAGACAGTGCTGCTTCTTCCAATGTGGCCCAGGGAAGCCAAAAGATTGCATATCCCTGGCTAGCCCTACCAAGTGACTGCCTCTCTCTGGGATTGTACTCCTGCCCACAGCCAGACTGGGGAGGACAGGGCTAAAAGGGTTGGGGTCCTTTCCACTCCCAAGGAAATCCTTCTTCCATCATTTCCAGTCACTGCATTCAGTCTATGCAAGAGAATCCTCATCTTTTGATGTGCTCCTCAGCAAATCCTGAAATTGCCCTAAATGCTTAAGCTTTCAGCACATAAAAGCCAGAGATGCCTGGTGACTGATTCAGTTTTCTAACCTAAAAAGCTACTCTGAAGGTAATGAGCTCCATAAATGTGAGGACAGAAAAAGGGAAAATTCAGGGGAGAAAAAAATTAATTTCTCAGATACTATCCCAGCCACTCACATGTGTAAATGCAAAACAAAAAGTCTGAACATTTCCACCAAATAATTAACAGTGCCTACCTGTATGATAGGCTTTAGGATTGGGGAAGGGGTGCAAGGAGAGCATTTATATATTAGTATATATATTTCCAAACTGTTTGGATTTTTAAATGATGAAGCTGTATTCAGCACTGTTTATACAACTTATTTATTTATTTGTTTGTTTGTTTATTGAGATGGAGTCTTGTTGTGTTGCCCAGGCTGGAGTGCAGTGGCACACTCTCAGCTCACTGCAACCTCTGCTTCCCGGGTTCAAGTGATTCTCCTGCCTCAGCCTCCCGAGTGGCTGGGATTACAGGCATGCGCCACCACGCCTGGCTAATATTTGCATTTTTTAGTGGAGGTGGGGTTTACCATGTTGGGCAGGCTGGTCTTAAACTCCTGACCTCAGGTGATCCACCACCTCGGCCTCCCAAAGTGCTGGGATTACAGGTGTGGGCCACCCCTGCACCCAGCCATAACTTATTATTTTAAATAAATAAATAAATACCCACACATCTTTTGCCTCCAGGGGGACAATGCAGGCCACATCTCTCTAGTAAGCTGGTGGGCAGACCTGGGAAGCCTATTTTCATGAGGGGTAGAAAGGTTCTGAAGGAAATAACTTTTTCTAAGGGAAGAAGGAAAACAGGTACAACGAGCTGACCCAGAAACAAAGTTCTGTTCAACAGAAAGAACTGATTGTGGACTGGACTGGTATTTTTAATTTAGATGTATCTGTGGGGCCAAGCCCCATGGCTCTATAAGGCAATGTAGGGACCAGCAGCCCCACAGCACTGCTCCTATAGGAGTGTCCGTGACTCCCGGCAGGCATGGGGTGCCTGATGGGTGTGGCCATGCCTAGCAAAACTGATAGCTACAGGGGGCGTGGTAGGGGCAAAGGGAAGTCACAGAGCTGGAGGAAGGGAAAAGATGGGAAGGTAATGGTAATCATCTAACCTTGTCCACTAGTACAGGGGAGTTACACATCCTGGGGATGCCCATGGGATGAGGGGGTGTGAACCAGACAGGGGTCTAGTTCCCACATTGGCAGGTAGGGACAAGAAAGACGCACATGTGGACAAACTCTAAAGACGTGATAAGGGCACAAGAATCCAGGTGTATGTACAGGTGGGAAGCGCAAGAGAGGGAGCCACAAAGTCTAGGGGAGGGGCTGGGAAGGTCTCCTGAACAGGTGACGTCAGTGATTCACAGTCGGATAGACAGGCAGTAAGGATTTGTGTGGCGAGGGTGGAGGGCACAAGGAACTGCATGTGCAAAGGCCTGGAGCTGAGAGAGCGAGCAAGCAGTGTCTAGGGGAACTGAAAGCAGTTTGGGCTGATGACAGTGAATACACGGGAGTGGTAGACAACGAGGCCACAAAGGTTGTGTTTCATGATAAGGAATTTGGACTTGATCCTGCAGGCAGTGGCAAAGCTCAGAAGAGAAGTATTTAACAGGGAAATTAGATGGTCAAATTTTCCAGTAAAGTTTTTCACCACCACATTCCCATCTCTCTTAGTTAACTCCCACCCAGGCTGCAGTCTGAGCGTGAGAGCTGCTTCCTCCAGGATATGTTCCCTGAACACCCTCGGACTCAGCCCTCAGCTAAAACTTCTATGGGTGCCCAAGCACCTCTGCCATCTTTCCCCATTGCACTGCTTCCTAATAACCTGTGCCCTGTACTTTTCTCTCTTCCTTCATACTCTGTGAGTGCTAGAGGTCAGGACAGTATCTGTTGTGTTCTATGCTGTATCCCCACACCCTGCACAGTGCCTGGCATAAGTACTTGATATGTATTTATTTAATGAAAAACACATTATCCTTAGCAAACCAACACAGGAACAGAAAACCAAACACCACATGTTCTCACTTACAAGTGGGAGCTAAACAATGAGAACTCATGAACACAAAGAGGGGAGCAACACACAGTGGGGCCTCCTTGAAGGTGGAGGGTCGGGGGTGGAAATAGAGAGAGGAGCAGAAAAATTACTCTTGGGTCCTAGGCTTAGTACCTGGGTGACGTAATCTGTACAACAAACCCCTGTTACACGAGTTTAACTATATAACAAACTTGCACATGTACCCCTGAACCTAAATTAAAAGTAAAAAAAAAGTATGAGAAGATAACTCTAGTGGTTTCCAGCCAGAATTGTAGAGTACAGGTTGAAAACAGATGGCAGGGGGCCAGGGAGAAGACCCTTGCAATTGTTTAGGTAAGAAGGGATGAGAGCCTGAGCTGAGGCAGTGGCGGTAGGGCTGGAGAGCAGGGAGAGATTGGGAAAATGTTTAGGCAGCAGAACTGATAGGCCAGGTGAGCAGATGAAGGAAGGGAGGGAGCCAGATAAGGGGAGGAGGACTCCTGGGTTTCTTGCTTAAGCAGTTGAGCAGATGATGGATTAACCAAGGCTGGCTATTCTGGAAGAGAATGCAATGTGTTGGAAGAAACCAGTTTAGACATGCTGACTTTGACTTACCTGTAGGGCATACAGGTGGAAAGGCCTCAGGTGGAACCACAAAACTGGAGCCTGGGACAGATATCTGGATGGAACATAGAGATTTGGGAGCTATCAGCCTGCAGGTGATGGTTAAAGACCAGGGAGGATATAAGATCACCCAGGGAGAGGAGGAGGCAAGACAACAAAAAGAATGCCAACTTGTAAGGAGTGAGCTGAGGAGGAGCCATGGAGAGAAAGGGAGGCATGAGAGAGGGAGGAAAAGCAAGAGCTGAGAGCAGCATCACCGCTAAAGGAGGAGCAGCTTCGGGGGCTAGCAAACAGGGTCCAACAGTGTGGAGAAACAGAGCCTCCCTTTACAATTGAGGAAAGTGAGGGCAAGGGAGGCTGATCGAGGGTGCTGGAGGCATGTGCCATTAGTACCCATGGTCATATAGGCCATGACTCTCAAGTTATGATCCCTGGTCTCCTGGGTCCCCAAGACCCTTCCCAGGGGATCCAAGAGGTCAACATCATTTTTATAATAATACCAAGAGTTCTTTGCAGCATTCCCTTTGTGGACATTTGCACTGATGATGGAAAAGCAACAGTATTTGGTGAAACTTCTGGAGCCTTAAATCAATGAAGTGGCACCAAACTGCACCAGGAGTCATAGTCTTCATCCCTATGTACTTGCAGTTCAACAGAAAGGCAAATTTCATGTAAGAATGTCCACAATAGACTAATAATTATTAATTTTATTAAAACTTGCCCCTTGAATACATGTCTTGTTAATACTCTGTGCATAAAACACTTCTGCAGAATACCGAAGTACTAGAAGAACTTACCTAATTGAATTGCAAGCTGACCTACCTGCTTTTTTCATAGAACATAATTTTTATTAGGAAAAATTGACTAACAAACTATGATTATTCAGACTTGGGTATTTGGCAAACATTTTCTCAAAAATAAATGAAGTGAAACTGTCACCTCATAGAAAACAACTGACAGTATTTGTTGCCAACTGTAAAATTTGAGCTGTCAAGTGAATATTTAAAATTTTGGAAAATGTGTATCCATGCTGGTAAATACTTAAAGATTTCTCAATACCTCAAGACTTTTCTGATGAAATCAGTGGTAACACTGACAAATACGAGTTTTTGATATTATAGACTGGAATGTGCACAACTCACTGAACCATCATTTTCAAAATGACAAATGCATGATGTTACAAAATCAGGCATGAAAGACCCATTCAAAGTGCAAGATAGAGCAATGAAATTTAATACAGAAAAGTATGAGTTCATTGACATGGACTCAACTAATTTTTTACATACATTACAACTAATTTTTCAGGAACTGCCATTTGTCTAATTTTGATGACATATCAAAGAAGAGTATCCACCATGATCTAAAAAGGTTATTAAAATACTATTTTTTCCAACTACAAATCTGTATGTAGCTGGATTTCCTTCATCTACTTCAATCAAAACAACATACACAACAGACTGAATACAGAAGCAGATATGAGGATCCAGCTGTCTTCTATTAAGCCAGACATTAAAGAGAGTTGCAAAATTATAAAATGATACTACTATTAACTACATTTTTTTGTTGTTGTTCTAGAGAAGACAGTTGTTTTTATAAAAAGTATGTTGGCTGGATGCAGTGGCTCACGCCTGTAATCCCAGCACTTTGGGAGGCTGAGGTGGGTGGATCACTTTAGGTCTGGAATTCAAGACCAGCCTGGACAACATGGTAAAACCCCATCTCTACTAAAAATCCAAAAACTAGCCAGGTATGGTGGTACGCGCCTGTAATGCCAGCTACTCAGGAGGCTGAGGCATGAGAATCACTTGAGCCCAGGAGGCGAAGGATACAGTGAGCTGCAATTGCACCACTGCACTCCAGCCTGGGCAACAGAGTGAAACTCCGTCTCAAAACAAAAAAATTAGTATGTTCACATGTAATGGATTCATTGTTGTTAGTTTTAAATCATCAGTTTATAATATGGCATTTTTCCAAAATACTAATTTTAATGTTTATCATATTTTGGATATGGTAAATATTGTTAAAACCGCTAAATAGGTCGGGCGCAGTGGCTCACACCTGTAATCCCAGCACTTTGGGAGGCTGAGGTGGGCGGATCACGAGGTCAAGAGATCGAGACCATCCTGGCCAACATGGTGAAACCCCGTCTCTACTAAAAATACAAAAAAAATAGCCGGGCATGGTGGCACGTGCCTGTGGTCCCAGCAACTCGGGAGGCTGAGGTGGAAGAATCACTTGAACCCAGGAGGCAGAGGTTGCAGTGAGCCAAGATTGCGCCACTGCACTCCAGCCTGGCGACAGAGCAAGACTCCGTCTCAAAAGAAAAAAAAAAAAAACACTAAATAAAGTTATTTGGGTTTGTCTATATTTAAGAGTATAAAGGAGCATATCATTGGATTTGTCAATGATTTCTTCAATATAACACCCAAGCCACAGGCAACAAAAGAAAAAATAGATATATTGGACCTCATGAAAATTAAACACATTTTTTTTATCGAATGACACTTTCAGCAGAGTAGAAATGGTTACGCACAGAATGGGGGAAAATATTTGAAAAGCACATATCTGGTATGGTTTAACATTCACGATTCACAGAGAAACCTAATATTTCACAACAACAAAAAAATTAACAACCCCATTCAAAAAAGGGCAAAGGACTTGAACATACATTTCTCCAAAGAAGACATACAAGCACAATAAGCCCACAAAAAGATGCTCAAAATCATGAAAACCACGGCCAAAAAAAAAGGAGACAAATGGGACTACATCAAACTTAAAAATTTCTGTGCAACAGAGGACACAATTATGAGTGTAAAGGCAACCAGGTGCAGTGGCTCAGGCCTGTAATCCTAACAGTTTGGGAGGCCAAGGCAGACAGATCACTTGAGCCTAGGAGTTCAAGACCAGCTTGGGTAACATGGTGAAACCTCATCTCTACAGAAAAATATAAAAATCAGCCAGATGTGATGGTATGTGTCTATGGTTCCAGCTATTTGGGAGGCTGAGGTGGGAGAATCCCTTGAGCCAGGGAGGTTGAGGCTGCAGTGAGCCACATTTGTGCTATTGTACTCCCAGGGGTAATAGAGCAAGACTCTGTCTAAAAAAAGAAAAAGAGTGAAAAGGCAACCTGCAGAATAGGAAAAAAATATTTGCAAATCACATATCTGAAAAGGACTTACTACCCAGAATATATTTTTAAAATTCCTACAATTCAACAGCAAAGAGCAAATACCTTCATTTTTTAAATGAATAAAGGACTTGAATAGACATTTTTCCAAAGAAGAGATACAAATGGCCAACAAGCATACGTAAAGATGCTCAACATCACTAATCATTAGAGAAATGCAAATCAAAACCACAAAGAGTTATCACCTCACACCCATTAGGTTGGATACTATCAACAATTTAAAAACAGACCCAAATATAGATAGCCTATAGTTGGGTCTGTTAGTCTAAAGACTAACTTCACATTTAAGGACACACATAGAATGAAAGTGAAAGGCTAGAAACACATATTTCATGCAAATGAAAACCAAAGAGAACAAGGGTAGCTATACTTAGATAAAACAGACTAAGTAAAAAACTGTAAAACAAGACAAAGAGCATTATATAATGATAGAGAATCAATTTATCAAGACAATATAACAACTGTAAATATATAGTTGACCCTTGAACAACACGAGTTTGAACTGCACGGGTCCATTTATATGCAGATTTTTTTCTAACCACATGAGGACTGAAAATACAGTATTCACAGGATGGGAAATACATGTATATGGAGGGCCAACTTTTCATATACATAGGTTATGCAGGGCAACTGTGGGACTCAAATGGTGCAGCTTTTACACAGTGTTATACACAGAGGTCCTGAAAGCAATCCCACACCAAAGGACAACCATAAATACACCCAACATCAAAGCACCTAGATATATATAAGGCAAATATCAACACATCTGAAGAGAGAGAGAGATTACAATACAATAATAGTAGGGGACTTCAGGCCTGGTGTGGTGGCTCATGCCTGCAATCCCAGCACTTTTGGAGGCTGAGGCAGGCAGATCACTGGAGGTCAGGGGTTCAAGACCTGGCCAATATAGCAAAACCACATCTTTACTAAAAATATAAAAATTAGCAGCCAGGCATGGTGGTGCGCGCCTGTAATCCCAGCTACTCAGGAGGCTGAGGCACGAGAATTGCTTGAACCTAGGAAGCAGAGGTTGCAGTGAGCTAAGACCACACCACTGCCCTCCAGCCGGGACAACAGGGAAAGAGAGTAAAACTCTGTCTCCACCAAGAAAAAAAAAAAAAAGGATCATCCATATGATCAAATGGGATTTATCCCTGGGATGCAAGGATGGTTCAACATACACAAATCAATAAATGTGATACACCACATTAACAGAAGGAAAGACAAAAGCCATATGATCATCTCAATTGATGAAGAAAGGTATTCAACAAAATTCAACATCCTTTGTTGTTTGTTTACTTTTTAAAATTCAACATATTTTCATGATTAAAAACTCTCAATAAACTAGGCATAGAAGGAATGAACTCAACACAATAAGGATCATGTAAGACAAGTCCACAGCTAACATCATATTGAATAGTGAAAGTTGAAAGCTTTTTTCCTAAGATTAGTAATGAGACAAGGATGCTTATTCTGGACACTTCTATTCAACAGAGTATTGGAAGTCCTAGCCAGAGCAATTAGGCAAGAGAAAGAAATAAAAGTTGTCCAAATTGGAAAGGAATAAGTTAAATTGTCTGTTTGTTGATAACATGATCTTTAGATAGACAACAGTAAAGACTCATCAAAAAACTGTTAGAACTGATAAACATATTCAGTAGAGTTGCCAGATACAAAATCAACATGCATTTGCTTGTCTGCTAGTATTTTTTAAAAAAATTAACATGCAAAAATCAGTAGTGTTTGTATACATTAACAACAAACTATCAAAAAAATGAAGAAAACAATCTCATTTACAATAGCTATTTTAAAATACTTAGGAATAGGCTGGGTGTGGTGGTTCATGCCTGTAATCCCAGCACTTTGGGAGGCTGAGGTGGGTGGACTGCCTGAGCTCAGGAGTTCGAGACTGCCCTGAAACCCCATCTCTACTAAAATACCAAAAATTAGCCAGGTGTGGTGGTATGCACCTGTAGTCTCAGCTACTTGGGAGGCTGAGGCACAAGAATCGCTTGAGCCCAGGAGGTAGAGGTTGCAGTAAGCCAAGATCGTGCCATTCCAGCTTGGGCTACAGAGTGAGACTCCATCTCAAAAAAAAAAAAAAAAAAAACCCATAGGAATTAATATAATCAAGAAAATTAAAGATCTGTACACTGAGAACTATTAAACATTGATGAAAGAAACTGAAGAGGACACACACAAAACATGAAAAGATATACTGTGTCCATGGATTGAAAGAATATTAAAATGCCCATACTACCCAAAATGATCACAGATTCACTGCAATCTCTATCAAAACACTAATGACAGTCTTCACAAAAAAAGAAAAAACAACTCTGAAATTCCTAGGGAACCACAAAAGACCCCAAATAGCCAAAGCAATCTGGAGCAAAAAGAACAAGACTAGAGATATCATGCTCAGTCTCCAAAATATACTACAAATCTGTATTAGCCAAAACAGCATGGTACTGCCAAAAAACAGACACACAGACAATGGAACAAAATGAAGAACCCACAAACAAATCCATGTATTTACAGTCCACTAATTTTCAACAAAGATCCCAAGAATATATACTGGGGAAAGGACAGCCTACTCAATAAATGGTGCTGGAAAAACTGGATATTCACATACAGAAGAATGAAATTAGACCTTCATTTAACACCACATATAAAAATCAAATAGAAGTGGATTAAAGACTAACATAAGACCTGAAACTGTAAAACTACTAGAAGAAAGCACAGGGGAAAAGCTTCATGATATTGATCTGGGCAAAAATTTTTTGGATATGACCCCAAAATCTCAGGTGACAAAAGCAAAAATTGACAAATTAGGATTACATCAAACTGAAATTCTTCTACACAGCAAAGGAAACAATCAGTACAGTGAAGACACAACTTACAGAGTGAGAGAATATATTTGCAAACCATGTATCTGAGAAGGGGTTATGATCTAAAATGTATATAAGAAACTGAAACAACTCAGTCGGAAAAAAACAAATAACTAAAGTTTCAAAATGATCAAAGGACCTGAATAGACATTTCCCAAAAGACACACAAATGGCCAACAGGAATATGAAAAAGTGCTCAACTGCACTAATCACCAGAGAAATGCAATTCAAAACAATGAGATATCACCTCACTCTTGTTAGAATGGCTATCATGAAAAAGAAGAAAGACGACAAGTATTGGAAAAGATGTTGTGAAAACGAAACCCTTGCACATTACTGATGGAAATGTAAATTAGTACAGCCACTATGGAAAACACTACGGTGATTCCTCAAAAATTTTAAAGTAGAACTACCGTATGATCCAGCAATACAACTACTGGGTATATATCCAAGGGAAATGAAATCAGTATATTGAAGAGATATTCACACTCCCATGTTCATTATAGCATTATTCACAACAGGCAAGATATAAAACTAATGTTAAGTGTCCATCAGCAGATGAATGGATAAAGAAAATATGGCACATATACATAATGGAGTACCATTCATCCTTTAAAAAGAAGGGAATCCTGTCATTTGTGACAAGATGAACGAACCTGGAGGATATTATGTCAAGTGAAATAAGCCAGACAGAAAGACAAATACCACATGATCTCACTTATATATGGAGTATAAAATAGTTAAACTCATAGAAATAGAGAATAAAATGATGGTTACCAGAGGCTGGGGGGTGAGGAGATTGGAAAGATGTTGGTCAAAGGACACAAAATTTATTAGACAAGAGAAACAATTCAAGAGATCTATTGTACATCATACTAACTACAGTTAGTAATATACTGTATATTTGAAAACTGCTTAAAGAATAGATTAAGTGGTCTTATCACAAAAAAGGGAGGTATATGAGGCAATACATATATTCAACAGGTTAATTTAGCCATTCCACAATGTGTACATGTATATCAAAATGTGTTGTATACCATAAATATATACAATTTTTACTTATCAATTAAAACACATTTTTTTAAAAATCAAAAAATAATGTGTTGGCAACAATATGGAGAAATAGAACCCTCATGTAGGATTACTGAGAATGCAAAATGGTGCAGCCACTGGAGAAAACAATATGGCAGTTCCTTAAATAATTAAAAATAGAATTACCATATGATCTAGCAATTCCACTTCTGATTATACACCCAATTGAATTGAAAGCAAAGTCCTGAAGAGGTATTTATTCACTCATGTTTGTAGCGGTATTAACACAATAGCAAGCAAGGTACAAGCAACCCAAATGTCTAGTGATGAATGGATGGACAAAATGTAGTGTATACATACAATGGAATGTTGTTCAGCCATAAGAAGGAAGTTCTGAAACATGCTACAATATAAACATTTAAGACATTGTGGGTCTGGCGCAGTGGCTCCTGCCTGTGATCCCAGCACTTTGGGAGGTCAATGCAGAATTGCTTGAACCTGGGAGGCAGAGGTTGCAGTGAGCCAAGATCGCACCATTGCACTCCAGCTTGGGCAACAAAAGTGAAACTGTGTCTCACACACAAAAAAAAGACATTGTGCAGGGTGATGTAAGCCACACAGGGAGATGTGCTATATGATTCCACTTACGTGGGATGCCTACAGTAATCAGATTAATGAAGAACAGAGGCTACTGGTGGTGATCAGAGGCTGAGGGAGGGAAGAATAGGGAGTTTTCATTTAATTGGGATAGAGTTTCAATTTTCAAGATGAAAAGACTCCTAGAGATGAAGAGTAGTGATAGTTGCACAATATAAATGTACTCAATACAACTGAACTGTACACTTAAAATGGTTAAGATGATAAATTTGATGTGTATTCTATTAAAGCTTTTTAAATTTTTTAATTATATAATGGAAACTGTATGATCATTGAAAAATGTTCCCCATTTTTTTTTTTTTTTGAGACAAAATCTTGCTCTATTGCCAGGCTGGAGTGTAGTGGCACGATCTCGGCTCACTGCAACCTCTGCCTTCCGGGTTCAAGCTATTCCCCTGCCTCAGCCTCCCAAGTAGCTGGGACTACAGGCACACTCCACTATGCCCAGCTGATTTTTTGTATTTTTTTAGTAGAGATGGGGTTTCACCATGTTGGCCAGGATGGTCTTGATCTCCTGACCTCATGATTCTCCCGCCTTCGCCTCCCAAAGTGCTGGGATTACAGATGTGAGCCACCTCGCCCAGCCTCCATTTTACATATATGAAATATGCATCATATAGGTAGAATCACATGATGTTTTTCCTCCTGCAACTGACTTGTTTCATTTGGCACAGTATTCCCTAGGTTTATCCATGTTGTCACAGATAGCAGGATTTCTTTCTTTTTTAAAGTTGTACAGTATTCCATCATGTGTACATACCATTTTCTTCATCCATTTTTCTGTATGCAAGATGAATAAATTCCAGATATCTGCTGTACAATATAGTACCTATAGTTAACAATAAGCTATTGTGTACTTTAAAATACGTTAAGAGAATACATGTTATCTTTTTTTTTTTTAAGACAGAGTCTCGCTCTGTCTCCAGGCTGGAGTGCAATGGCGTGATCTTGGCTCATTGTAACCTCTGCCTCCTGGTTTCAAGCGATTCTCCTGCCTCAGCCTCCCAAGTAGCTGGGACTACAGGTGCATGTCACCACACCCAGCTAATTTTTTTGTATTTTTAATGGAGACAGGGTTTCACCATGTTGGCCATGATGGTCTTGATCTCTTGACCTCGTGATCTGCCCATCTTGGCCTCTCAAAGTGCTGGGATTACTAGCGTGAACCACAGCGCCCAGCCAATACATGTTATCTTAAATGTATTGAACACAAGCAGACCAGGTGCAGTGGCTCATACCTTAAATCACAGCACTTTGGGAGGCCAAGGTAGGAGGATCACTTGAGTCTAGGATATCAAGACCAGCCTGAGCAAGAGAGTGAGACCTCAACTCTACAAAAAACACAAAATAATTACCAGGGTGTAGGCCGGGTGCCTACAATCTCAGCTTCTCGGGAGGCTGAGGCAGGAGAATTGCTTGAACCAGGGAGGTGGAAGTTGCAGTGAGCTGAGATTGTGCCATTGTACTCCAGCCTGGGCAACAAGAGCGAAACTCTGTCTCAAAAAAAACAAAACAAAAGAATTAGCGGGGCATGGTGGCACATGCCTGTAGTCCCAGCTACTCAGGAAGCTGAAGTGGGTATATCATTTGAGCCTGGGAGGTCAAGGCTGCAGTGAGCTGAGATCATACCACTGCACTCCAGCCTGGGCAACAGAGTAAGACCGTTAAAAAAAAAAAAAAAAAAAAAAAAAGCAAATTTTTGGAGGTAATGGACAAGTTTAGCATCTTGGTTAGG
Organism: Cacajao melanocephalus; assembly: GCA_963573385.1. Taxonomy (NCBI): domain Eukaryota; kingdom Metazoa; phylum Chordata; class Mammalia; order Primates; family Pitheciidae; genus Cacajao; species Cacajao melanocephalus. Next base: position 3,909 of record CAUYLG010015172.1, on the reverse strand, counting down.
GAGATGGTCTCATGAGTGTATGCACATGTCCAAACTTGCCAAGATGTATACTCATCAAGACATATAAATCAAATGTGTGCTATTTTTTGTGTATCAATTAGCTAAAAAAAAAAAAAAAAAAAGGAAAAAGGGTGTAAAAGGGTCCTGAGACCAAAGCACTTGAGAACAGCTGATACAGAATATCCATTTCTGCCTTCTGGTTTTTAGGCCCAGTTTCCAGCATACCTTCCCCTTCCATGCTTCTCCACAGAATACAGAATCATAAAATCCCAAAAACAAATCAAAATCAAAACTTAACTGAAAAAGAGATAAGACAGCAAGCACACCAAGCTAGAGAGAAAATAAGATCCCCTCTTTATTTTCAAAATAATTTTCCTTTAAGGACAGGGCCTGATAAGTAGTCCCACCAGGCTAGGCTGGTTTCATCCACAACCCCTCCCTGTTGCCACCTGTGGGAGAAGAAAGATGGGGGCGAGGGCCTGAGCAGGAGTTCAGGTGTCTTGTCTTCACATTCTGAATCTGATGTGATACAACAGCCAATTAGGCAAGGCAGGTGGGGATATTTTTTATTAGTCACGATTTGCAGGGGAGGGAAGAGAGGTCTGTGCCTTGCGTAATACTAGTAAATAAAAGACACGGCTGAGAGCAGGACAACCTCCTGGCTGCAGTCCAGGGTTCCCTCCATTGGGCACCTTTGCAGTGCAGTAGACACCTCTCTAAGCTGCCTCTCTTCTCCACTCAAGCCCAGAGGTACACTATTAAAAGATGCATTGTTGACCGGGTACAGTGGTGCACACCTGCAATCCCAGCTACTTGGGAGGCTGAGACACAAGAATCACTTGAACCCAGGAGGCAGAGGATGCAGTGAGACAAGAATGCATCACTGCACTCCAGAGCCTGGGCAATAGAGCAAGACTCTGTCTCAAAAAAAAAAAAAAAAGAAGAAGAAGCAGTGTTGTACTTGCTAATAAATATTTTCTTGCATTTATAAGCCATGTAGATTTCTTTTTTTTAATCTTTTTTTCTATTCTTTTGGGTTGTTGGTCTTTTTATAAGAGTTTGTAAGAGAAAGTGACCCACTGTACTACTTTTCAATTGCAAAATGGGTTTTTAAATAATTAGAAAGAAAAAGTTAATGAAATAGAAGACAGGCCGGGAGCGGTGGCTCACACCTGTAATCCCAGCACTTTCGGAGGCCGAGGCGGGCAGATCACGAGGTCAAGAGATCGAGACCATCCTGGCCAACATGGTGAAACCTCACCTCTACTAAAAGTACAAAATATTAGTCGGGCATGGTGGTACGTGCCTGTAGTCCCAGCTACTCAGGAGGCTGAGGCAGGAGAATTGCTTGAAACCGGAAAACAGAAGTTGCAGTGATACGGGATCACGCCACTGCACTCCAGCCTGGTGATGGAGCAAGACTCTGTCTGAGAAAAAAAAAAAAATAGAAGACAAACAATAGAGATGACAAAACGAGTTCTAAAAGACAAGACAGACCACTAATAAAACAGACGATAAAAAAAAAAAAAAAAGGCTGAGGCCAGGCACAGTAGCTCATGCTGTAATCCTAGCACTTTGGGAGGCGAAGACAGGAGGACTGCTTGAGGCCAAGAGTTCAAGACCAACTTGGCCAACATAGCAAAACCCTGTCTCTTTTTTTAAAAAAAAAAAATAAGGCTGAAGCACTAAATAAGTAATATTGGGATTAAAAAAATGGAAGATAAAATCAAGCTTTAAAATAGAGTAAGACTATGAAAAATTTATTTCAACAATTTTAAAACTTTGAGAAAAAAATAAAAATTACCAAAATTGATTGGAAGAGAAGTAATAGTTTGGGTAATACTTAATAGTAGCAGCAGAAGTTATATAGTAGGATCTCCTCATAAAGTGCAAACTCGTCAAGGTAGTCAGTACTAGTAAGACATTCATCAGTTGCAGTCTTCTGTGACAAAAGAGATGAGTCTTTGGAGCCTCGGCCTGTCAGTCTGGTTTGGAAGGAAAGAAGATGCTGAGAGAACAGAGAGGGGCTGGTACTGCCCCATGGAGTCAGATTACTCCAGGGCTGGGCCAGGATGTCAAGAAATCTCCTACTTGCTTCCCCAAGGGGCAGCAACCCTGTCAATCTGGCTCAGCCCCAAAGTCTTGCTCTGCCCACAATCCCCTCCTCACTAACCCCCTTCCTCCTTCCCTCCTCTCCTCACTCCATCAACCTCTTTCTCAATCCTCTTCTTTTCTTCCCCTTCCTCCCCTCACCTCTCATTTTCTGTTGCAAGACAGTTGTTGCTCCAAGTGTGACTGGTGTCATTGGGTGCCACATCACTTCTCCCCACATCTTGCCCCCTTCCCCACTCCCACTTCCTGACACTTCCAGACAGAGGAGTTGCAGCAAATAGGTGAAGGAGTCCTAAGGCCTAACCCTCAGTCTCTCTTGGCCCATTCCCCAAACTCATTCCAAAGTCTGATCTCATGGACAGAGAAGAGGTTTAAGAGGGGAAAGGTATGCAGTAAAGGGTGACAGATGTCATAGCTCTAAGCCCTGGTACTAGAGTTAATGCAAAAGAGCCACCTTTTGAACCTTGCACTGTCTGTAGCTCAAATAAATGTCCCACATATATAAACACTACTGTGTCTCAAGTTTGTCAATGTAATTGGATGTATAAAAATTAAATATATTTAAATTTGTTATTTTCATACCAGCTTATAACCACTTGTATTATCTCAACAGATACTAGACAGACACTAGAAGCACCACCATTATAACATGCATACATGCATGAATGTGCATGTGTTGTGGATTAGAAATGCATATAGAAAGAAAAAAAATGGAGTGAGACATGGTGGCTGAGGCAGGAGAACCACTCGATCCTAGGAGTTCAAGGCCAGCCTGGGCAACACAGCAAGAACCCATCTCCAAAGAAACAAAGGTGAGGGGACAGGAGAGGAGAGAGAGAGAGAAAGAAGAAGGAGAAAGAGGAAGAGGAGGAGGAAGAGGAAGAAGAGAAGGAGGAGGAAGAGGAGAAAAGGATGGAGATGACCAGTGTACCCAACATTGCTGTGGTCAAGTTTTGATGTCTCTTTATGGTCCTATCTATGGGGTGGGAGGGAAGAAGGCCACAACAGAGAGTTGGGTTTATGCAGAAAGAATGCCTTTGTTGATTGTGCCAATGATTTACTCCTGGACTGATGCTAGCCCTTAGCAGCCCCTCAGGCAGGTGCTTTGGTAAACCATCTAGCTTGCTCAAAGCCTGGAAGGTGGGGTGAGATCTGGAGAGCAGATACTCTCTGTGACCTCCAGCTTCTGCGGACACTGATGGTCTGGAGTAGCCTGAGTATCCAAATACACATAAACTCATGCTGCAACGGCTGTGACCATACCAAAGGGCAGGACTTTGACCAGGCATGTCCAAGTGCATTAATGGACACAATGGGTTTAAAGAATTAAAAGATGAACCATACCAGATGTTTGTGTTTCTTAACAAAGTCAGCCTGTGGTGAGAATATGGACTGGAACCTAGCATCAGAGAACTAAAAACCTATAAGGATGAGAAAGAGGTGCCATATCATGGGCACTTCCCAATCTTCCTCTAAGATATGGAACAAGGACTGAGCACCGTGGCTCATGCCTGTAATCCCAGCACTTTAGGAGGCCAAGGCAGGTGGATGACCTGAGGTCAGGAGTTCAAGACCAGCCTGACTAACATGGTGAAACCCCGTCTCTACTAAAAATACAAAAATTAGCCAGTTGTGGTAGAGCATGCCTGTAATCCCAGCTACTTGGGAGTCTGAGTCAGAAGAATCACTTGAACCCGGGAGATGGAGGTTGCAGTGAGCTGAGATCATGCCACTGCACTTTAGCCTGGGCAACAAGAGTGAAACTCTGTCTCAAAAAAAAAAAAAAAAAAAAAAAAA
>CAUYLG010015171.1:0-19163 GCA_963573385.1 Cacajao melanocephalus | reverse complement strand
GCACTGAGAAGCGCTGCGCTGTGCCAGGGCGCCGGCAAAACAGCTGCGCCGGCCAAAAGAGTCGCCCTGGTGACACGTGTGGCTCCTCCGCCGGGAATCTCCCAGTTCGTGGGCCACAGAAATTCATCTGAAATTGCGGCGTCCACTCGCTCTCTGTGCTTTCACTGGGAGCTACAATCCTGAGCTGTTGTTAATAGGCCATTTTGGATCTCTCCGCCCGGTGATGAAGTTTTTTCTGTTTCTTAGTTTTCCTTTGGCAGACGCCCCTTCCCAGCACGGCTGGACCTTCCCGGTTCAGCTGTGCTTACTGTGAAACTCTTAGTCCTCAGCGCTTCCAATTGCTGTTCTCCTTATGGGTATGGGACCAGCCGAGCCGGACTCAAAGGGCACCCCGTCTGGTATACTCTGCGCCGAGAAGCGCCATGCCGGGGTTCCGGCAAAATAGCCGCGCCGGCCAAAACAGTCGCGCTGGCGACCCATGTGTCTCCTCCGCTGGGAATCTCCTAGTCTGTGGGCAACAAAAATTCGTCTGAAAGTGCGGCGTCCACTCGCTCTCTGCGCTTTCACTGGGAGCCACCATCCTGAGCTGTTGTTAATCGGCCATCTTGGATCTCTCCCTCAATTTTTATTTTCAAAGATAAACCTGCTTTGAAATAGCTACAATTCAGAATAATGCTAGAGAATTTGCTCTGAGTATCCAATGTAATTGATTTCTTTCCAGACACCACTGATTTTCCTCATGCACCTTACTTAGGGTACCATTCACATTAGTCTTAGAAATTTAAACTTGCACAGACTGCCATTTGGTAAAATATTATGAAGATAAGGTACGTAGGTGATGTACCCATAACTTACCAAATTACGTGATAAAATTTTAAGCTGTTTGCTTTGTCCCTCCCTGCAAACCTGACCAATAACAATAGCCTTGACAGTAGATTACTTAAACAAGTTCACTTGCTTCTGGCCTAGGCAGTATTTCTTCAGTTTTCGGAACTGTGCATCTATATCATAGACTGTAACCTCCAAGCCATCTTTTGAACTCCTGCTTTTATAAATGTTATTCAACCAACTATCATCCTAATAATAGCAGTCACCACAAGCTGTTATTGCAAATGTTTTGTCTTTCTAAAATTCTTGTGTCTTATTATTATCTTTTTCACTGCCATCAGTATGCATACTTACTTTCTCCTAATTATCTGATCTGCAGTGAAAGGAAGGATGAGTTGCTATTTGTTAGATTCATTCAGTGTGTTTCATAGCTGCTAGGTGATACCAGCCAGTACCAGCCAAAAATACTTAATAATCTTCAGATGAAATTTTCTTGTTACTTTTCCTTTAAGCAGCACAAGGCACCTGGACCAGACTGATTTAGACTACATTATTAAACTCCTAGGATTAAGAAAACATTTTGATTAGTCCACAGATTAATGTAAAGGACAGATTAATTTTTGTGAACTACTAGTTCAGCTGAAGCAGCTGCTTATATTTTAAAGTGCTAACATCATCACATTCTAGCACACTACAGTATGGTTTTCTAAGAATAAAGATATCCAAAAGAGAAACTAATAAGGCATATCTAAGTAGGGTGTTTGGTAATCATGAGATAACACTCTGGAGGGATTAGAAGCATGAGGCTGCATTTCTGTCAAATTATTAGCTCATGATAACCCCTTCCTTCTTGTCACACCTGACTGCATAATTCCAATTAAAAATGACATTTTCTGGTGATTCTAGCAATTTAGGTGCAAACTTTCTTTTATTTCAGAACCTATTTGGAAGACAGATCACTAAAAACCATTGATGGCTTTGTTCCTCAGATGCTCTCATACATACTACTTGAGAAAATTGTCTAGAACATATCAGATGAGCCTGGCTATAGAACAAGGGAATCTAGGCTCCTGGGTCAAGCAGGTGAATCTGTGTTGTTTTGTCCAAGGCCATAAGATGATTTGCTTTGCTCCATTTGTTTCACGTCAGCAATGACTGCTAAAAACTATCCATGCATTATTAAGTAGTCTTTTTTTTTTTTTTTTTTTTTGCTGCAATTATAATTAGGTTGGTGGTTTCTTGTAGATACGGAAACAAGGAATCCTAATTGTAAATCACAGAAAAAGTTATCCATTGCATTTGTGAGTGTGAACTTTATAAGAAAATAGTTTTGATTATCAGATATATAATGATCAAGACTATTTTATGTTTTGTATGTTATTTTATATGTCAAATTATTTACATGTATATACATATAACATACATACTTACATGCACACACATATATTCAGAAGGTAACATGAAAGACATTTGTAAAGATATGCCAATATTGTAACACAGCTTTAATGTTTTTAGTTCCTGTGACAACATCCCTGTTAAATGGCAGAAAAGGCCTCAAAAATAACATTTAATATACTTGTATTCACTTAATATTATGCTAAACATTTTGTACATGTCTATATGGTTTCCACAATAATACTTTTGAACTTTTGCTTTTATGAATTTATGTCCTAAATAATATCCTAATTTTGCTGAGGTTCCAAAATCCACCAAAATATATTTCTATTTCTCACTTTGTTTCTCTGTAATTAATGGTGCTGACATTAACATAATTTAAAAAGAAAATTTAGTTTCCTTGTCTCAAATTATTTCCCCAGAATAAATCCCTTAAGATAGAATTCCTAGGTCTAAATGTATAACTCTTGCTATGTATAACCACATTGCTTTCTGAAGTTATAAATTTGGCTATAGCACTGTTATAACCGAGCAAGTTAGAAGGAAAGTGCCACACTCTGAGTTCCAATTGAGAGTCCTTTATTGCCGGCGACCAAGGGTCAGCTCACACTCAAAATCTCTCAGCCCGGAGGAAGGAGCTTGATTCCTTTTTATATCTTGCTTAAGAAAGGGGAGGGAGGAGCCTAGCTGAAGCAGAATTTACAGAAGCAGAACAAGGAAGTTAAATAAGGAGGCTGGTAACCAGGAGGCAGGAGGTTCCCATGATTGTTGATTACTAAGTAGGGTGTACACAAGCGGTTTCCATGATTGCTGGTTACCAAGGGGGGTATTCGGTACTTGTCATACACTCAATCAAGGGGGGTGTTCACAATAACAAGTGGACTTGCAAAGCAGGATATGATTACAATGATTATATGTTTCTATAGTTCTAAGTACAGCATGATCCAGCACAGGAACATGACCCAGATATGCACTCAAAGGAGAAATGGCAGGAGGGGTAAGGCAGAGGTTAAGATGGAGCCTGTCTGACTCTTAGCAAGATGGAGTCTGTCTGGCTAATACAGAGGAGGTTAGTACAGCACCACCATCGTTAATAGGTCATTCAAGGATCTATCACTGTCTGGTCTTGTAAAGACTCAAGCCATTGCTTCATCCAGGCTCACATCACTACCATTGCTATTTAATTTATACTGACAATTGATGACCATTTCCAACAGTTCTGTCCTTCCTGCTACTTCCCCAGTTGGTAAGCTTCTCTGTCTTATTACATTCTTGGACAATTTGGTTTTCTGATCTAGTTGACTGCATCACTTGTTATTCTAATTGATCCTGGTAACAGACCACTCCAGGGCTCTCCTTCAGAAGCCCTTTAGTTACGGTACTCTATCATGTTCTTTACTCCTCTCTGTGGTTATAACCCTTTATGTGGACAATGCTCAAAAAGCAGAAAATGGTTTATCTGGGACAGTAATAAACTGGTCCATCCAGGCAATAGAATAATGATGATATATTCTGCTCTCAATGAACAGTTGATGATGTGACCCAGAATAGACAGGGTGAGGTAAATTCTAACAATGTAACGACAAGACTCCGCAGAAAGTTATTTAATGGTGTTAAAGATCTCCTGACATTTCATTAAACTAAGATAATTAATACCAAGAAAAAAATACTACAAGCCAGGAAATAAACTTCAAAATAAGTATAATAAGATATTAAAATATCTTAATGTTTTCATCTCATCAAAATTAAAAATGGTTTCATGAAAAATAGGCACATTTTAAAATATTTTTGGATGGTTGTAAGGAAATGGGTATGCATTTAAATAACATTTTAATGCAACTATGTATAAATAAAAGATTTACAATGGGTTTTTGTCACTAAATAGAATTTTAAGTAACATTTTATATGGTAGGTACCATTAAGATTTTTTAGCTGCTGCATAATGACAGATAATCACTACATTCTTAATTGTATTTGCATCTTATAATAAATATCTTTTTAAAAGAAATATGTACTTTTATAATTTTAATGTGATAATATATGTACAATTTACCATTTTAAACAAATTTAAGTGTATAATTCAGTGCCTTTATGTACATTCATGATGTTGTACAACCATCACCAATAAACATTTTTAGAACTTTGCATCAACCCAAATAGAAACTCTGTATCTATCCCCTTTCCTCTAGCCTCTGGTAACTGCTATTATATTTTCTGTCTCTATGAATTTTTCAATCTCAGGTGCCTCAAATAAGTAGAATTATACATAGTAGCTCTTTTGCAACTAGTTTATTTCACTATGTCTGATGATTTCAAGGTTCATCCATGTTGTAGCCTATGTCAGAATGTCATTCTATTTTAAGGCTGAATAACACACCATTTTATGTATATACCACATTTTGTCTATCCAGTCATCTGCGGATGAACACTTTGTTATTTTCTTCTTTTGGCTATTCCAAATAAAGTTTATATGAACAATAGTATACAAAGTATCTGTTTTACTCCATGCTTTCAATTCTGTGTGTGTGTGTGTGTGTGTATATATATATATATATATATATATATATATATATATATACACATATGTGTGTGTGTGTGTGTGTGTGTGTATTTTGGGGGTATCTACAGAGAATTGCTAAATAATGTGGTAATTACCTAACATTTTGAGGAATGCCAAACTTTCCCATAGCAACTATACCGTTTTACATTCCCACCAGTAATATACAAAGTTTTCTTTCTCCACATCCTCACGAACACTTGTTATTTTCCTTTTTTTTTAATTATAATCAATCATCCTAAAAGGCAAGAAGTGGAGGTAAAATGTGTACATATAAACCTTTTTTTCTTACCATAACTTGTTTCTTACATTACCCACAGCATTCATGTGGGAAAACACCCTAAATATGATCTTCTTTAAAGTTATGCAATGTAACTTCAAAGATTGCTAATCTGAAAGAGATTGTAATCCAACTGATTCTAGAAAAATAATAAACAATAATGTATGTGACCTAAATGGATAATGCAATCAATGGGACACCAATTTTACTGGATCATCTGCCATGTGATTAAGTTAGTGTGTGTGTATGTGCGATTATTTTTAAGTGTTTGTTGATTGTGTGGAAAATGCAACTTTATAATGTGTTATCTATACTTTATTATGCTTCTAAATATGTTTTGTCTTTATCAGTGCAAGAATGTTGGCCCTAAGAGGAATTACTTTTCTTGTGCATATATTTATCAGTAATTAGCATTTTGCTAATCTAGACTTTTATATCCATTTCTTATTTATTACAGCATTTATACACATTTCTATAAAAATATATTCCAACTCTCATTAATTCAGTAATCCAAATAAAACTCTTTCCTAATAATCAGCCTCAAAAGGAAAGAAACAAATATTATTTAAAAAGAAATATAGGGAAGATTTGAAACAGTAAGTTGTAATTAAAAATTGTGGGTTTTTTGTTTTGTTTTGTTTTTAGTTAGTTAGTTAGTTTGTTTTGGCAGGGCGTGGTGGCTGACGCCTGTAATCCCAGCACTTTGGGAGGCTGAGGCAGGCAGATCATGAGGTCGGCAGTTCGAGGTATGGTGAAACTCGGTCTCTACTAAAAATACAAAAACTTAGCCGGGCATGGTGGTGCATGCCTATAGTCCCAGCTACTCGGGAGTCTGAGGCATAAGAATCACTTGAACCCAGGAGGTGAATGTTGCAGTGAGCTGAGATCAAGCTGCTGCACACCAGCCTGGGTGATGGAGGAAGACTCTGTCTCAAAAAAAGAAAAAATTGTTTTTTTTTTTTAATTTCAAGCATATTTGACTGCTTAAGGATCTGAACTACTCTTTTACAAGCTGAATGAGGACAGTGACACAGATGGAGGAACTAGAATATGTTAGAGCCTGAAAGGTATATATGTACACAGTTATAAGACAATAATAATCTTCATAAGCTAATATACATATTAGCAAATACAGTTAAAAAAATAGAAAAGACACCAATGGAACTCTTTCCATCAGATTAAATGCTAACAAAAAGCTACCAAACCAGAAGTCAATAGATTTATCATTTTACACAAATTTCAAAATGAGTCATAAAAGGTTTTAAGATGTTGGAAGAGTATAAAGGTAGAAATATTTGGGGGACTATCTACAAAAACATGGAAATTAGCTGGTTTGAAATATACAACCTGTCTAAGTAATTAGGTCTCCTTTACCAAAATACTTTAGATGGGTAATTCATACACAATAGCAACTTATTTCTCACAGCTCTGGAGGCTGACAGCCCAAGATCAAGGTGCCAATAGATTTAGTTCTTAGTGAGGGCCTATTTCTCCTAGATGGTACTTCTACATGTTTTCACATATTGAATGATCAGTGGGCTTCCCTCAGGCCTCTTTTATAAGGAAAGCTAATCCTATTCATGAAGGCAGATTCTCCCACGACCTAATCACCTCCCCAAAGCCCCATCTTTTAATATCATGGTAAGCAGAATGCTTAATACGACAGCGTTCTGCCCTGGCTTCCCCAAATTCATATTCTTCTCACATGCAAAATACATTTATTCCACCCCAATAGCTTCCAAATTCTTAACCCATTCCAGCATCAACTTTTAAGTTTAAAGTCCAAAGACTCATCTAAATATCACCTAACTCAGAGATGAAAAACTCAAGGTGTGATTCATCTTGAGACAAATTTCTCTCTGGCTATGAGCCTGTGATATCAAACAAGTTATGTGTTTCTAAAACACAATGTCGGAATCCATGTAATATAGATGTTTCTATTTCAAAAGGGAGAAATAGAAAAGAAGTTAAAAAGGAAAAAAAGTAACAAGTCTGAAATAATTCCAAAACTCAACAAGGCAAACAGCAATAAACCTTAAGGTTTGAGAACAATCTCCTTTGACTCAATGTACCACCTTCTGGAAACACTGGGGTGAGGATTGAGCCCCCATGGCTCTGGACAGACTCACTGTCATTGCTTTGTTGGGTGTAGCCCACACAGCAGCTCTCAGGCATGGGAGTCATATACTGGTGACTCTTCAGGCTAGAGTTGCACACTGGTGGTTCTTCTGGTCTGGAGTTTCTGGGGTGGTTCTGCTCCCACAGCTCTATTAGGCATTGCCATAGTGGGCACTTTCAGAGGTGGCAGTGCTCCAGTGGGTAAGGCTTTGCCTGGACCTCCCCACTATCCAATATATCCTTTGAAATCTATATGAACTTACTCATTTTCCCACAATTTGTGCACCTCTAGAGATGACAATACATGGATGCTGCCATGGTTTACCAACTGTGCCTTCCAGAGGGGTTACCTGAGCAGCGCAGGGGTTCATGTGAACCACAACTGAGGCAGCCGAAAAGTCCTGTACAGAAATGCAGGAGGAGCACCTTGAAATTTTGTTGCCCCCAAATTCTTGGTATTTTGGATGGTGATGGGTGGGGCAGCCCCAAAGAGCTCCAAAATGCCTCTAGTGTTATTCTTTCATTTTCATGATGAATAACATCTGACTTACTTCTATCCATACTAATCTCATCAAATACTGATCATAGCCTTGATTTTCTTTTCTGAAAACATTTTCTCATTCTTTACAATATGACCAGGCTGATAATTTTCCAAATCTTTAAATTGTGCTTTTCTTTTTTATGTAATCAACTTCAACTATGCAAACAGTGATTACTACACTGTAAAGAAGAGTGGAACAACAATATGTAAGACATCCAGGTCCCTGAAAGACTTCATAGACCAGAGTCACTCCACTAACCTGGGCCAGGCTGAATATAACATGATTTAGAAATAAACAAGACATACATTTCTGGCTTTGCCTATTCTAGCCCCCATCTGGTCTGTAATAGGCCTTTTAACCTTCGTTCTAAGCCTCACTATTTCTTGCCTTATCCAATACAAAATTTCTGCAACAGTTAAATTCTGTCTTTATCTCCTTCCTGGAACATGTCAATGGATAACATTTCCATATTTTGCCTAAGTAGTTTTCCAGAAAATAGGGATATAATTATTACTATGACCCTCTTTTCAATCCTAAACTTACCCATGTGGTCTCCATTGCATTCAGAATAAAGATAAAACTCCTTTGTGAAGCCATGCAAGGTCCTTCATAATATGTCCTGAATTTATCCTTTCAACATTTTCCCAAGTACCTTATAATTTATCATATTAATATTTTTCTAAAATGCTAAGTCCCATGATTTATATATATGTCTACATGCACTTTTCCCTCAGCTGTAATTGTTATGCCCAATGGAATATTATTTACTCCTTAAGAATCAGATAATATATTATGACTTTTAACCCTTCAATTGCTTCAGGAAGTGTGAATAATTTTTGGTTCATATGCTTCACCAACTTATTATATTGCATTTTAATTCAATACATATTTATTCCTAGATTGTCTACATTGTCTCTATCTAACATGGTAAACTATTTGAGAGAAAGAACTATTTCTTGTTCATTTGGTAAGCCAAATATCTAGGATAACACTTGGTTCACTGTAAGTACTTTTATTGATTGAATTTGCAAATAAAAATCCAGGCACCTGGAACCCTATTCACGGTGCTATGGTTTGCATGAGTCCCCCAATATTCATGTGTTATAAACATAATTCCCATTGCAGAAGTATTGGGAGGTGGGATATTTAAGAAGTGATTTGGTCATCAAAGATCTGCTTCCATGAATAAATTAATGCCATTATTGTGGGAATCCATTTGTTATCTCAGTAGTAGCTTCTTATAAATGATGAGTTAGTCCCTGCCTCTCTCTCTTTCACCCATGTGATGCCTTCTGCCAGGTTATGAGGCTGCAAGAAGGCCTTCATCAGATGTGACCTCTCAATCTCAGACTTTGAATCCTCCAGAATTATGAACCAAATAAACTTCTGTTCCTTACAAATTACTTAGTCATAAGTACTGTGTTATCAGCAGCAAAAATATGGACTCAGATGGGAAATTGGTACCAAAGAGTGGGATGTTGATATAACAAGTACTTGAAAATATGAAAGTGGCTTGGGAGCTGGGTAAATAGTAAAGGCTGGAGTAGTTTTGAAGTGAATTCTGGAAAAAGCCTGTATTGCTATGAATGGAGCATTAAGGGTGATTCTGGTGAGGGTCAGAAGGAGAAAACAGCTATGAGGAAAGTGTGGAACTTCTTAGAGATTACTTAAGTGGTTGTGACCAGAATGTTGGTGGCAATATGGACACTGAAAGAAACCATTCTAATGAGGTCTCAGACTGAAATGAGAAACACCGTATTGGAAAAATGAAGTAAAGGTCATCCTTCTTATAAAATGGCAAAGAACTTTTCTGAACTTTGTTTTTCACCTAGAGTTTCATGGAAGACAAAATTTAAGAGCAATGAATTAGGATATCTGGCAGGAGAAATGTCTAAGGAAAATATTGAAGGAGATGCATGGCTAATTTTAATTGAATATAGTAAGATGCAAGAGTAGAAAAAATAATTTAAAGCCAGAATTTATACCTGAAAGAGAAGCAGAGTGAAAGGCTTGGAAAATTCACAGCCTGGCCATATGAGGAGTTAAAATGTGTCTTTAGAATAATAAAGCAAGGATGTGGCCAAGACACAGTTTTCTAAAGAGATTAATATTGACAGAAGGGAGCTAGGTACTAGTTATCAAGGCAATGGGAGAAATACTCTGAAGATACTTCAGAGATCTTCAAGGTGATCCCTTCCATCTAGAACCTAGATGTCAAGGTTTCCAGAAAGATGGCTTTGGGACTTCAGCATTTACTGTTCAATCCCAATTCAAGTGTCTACTCTCCACATTCCAGCACATCACTCTTCAGCACCCAAGCCTTGGCTCTAGTGGGCTCTGTTGCTGTTCTGAAAAGGTACAGGCTATAAATTTCGGCAGCATCCACATGGTGCTAATTCTATAGATGTGCAGAGTGTAAGAGCTGTGGGGCCATGGAACTTTCCACCTAGATGACAAAGGATGTATTAGACAGCCTAGAAATCCAGGAAGAGACTTGAAATAAAGATGGAGCCACCAGAGCTCCCACTAGGACAATGCCTAGTGGAACTGTGGCAGTGAAGCCACCTCAGAGATCCCAGAATGATAGGAACACCAGTTTATAATTTCAGCCTTGGAGAACTGTAGGCATGGTGCTCCAACCTGTGAGGACTGCTTCATGGTTTAAGCTCAACAAAGCTGTAAAAGTGGAGCTCTCTGAGTCATTGAGAGCTCAGTCCCCTCAGAGTGTTCAGGATGCAGCACATGAAATAAATGATTATTCTGGAGGCTTAATATTTAATGTTGTCTGCCCTGTTGGATTTAGAGGTACCTGGAGCCAGTTATTTCTTTCTTCTTGACTATCACTCCCACTTGAAATGATATTATCTACTCTATACCTATCCCACCATTGTATTTCAGAAATGTATAACTTGTTTTAATTTCACAGGCTCAGAGCTGGAGGCGAATTTTCCTCATGATGAATTGTGGCTTGAGTCTCACTCAATTACCGTCTAAGTTAATTTAGATGAAATTCTGGACTTAGGACTTTTTAGTTAACAGTGAAACAAGTTAGGACTTTTGGGTCTATTGGGATGAAATAAATATATTTTGCAAGTGATAATGTCATGAATTTCGGAGCGAAGGGAAGAATACTATAATTTGAGTGTGTCCATCAGTGTTCATGTGTTGGAAACTTGATCCCCAATTCAGCATTATTGGAAAGTGTGAACTTTAAGAAGTGATTGGGTCATGAGGACTCCGCTTCATGAATGAATTAATGCTGTTATTCTGGGAGTGAGTCTGATATCTTGGAAGTAGGTTTATTATTATGGGAGATGAACCCTTACGAAGAGTGAGTTTGGTCCTATTTTATCTCTCTCTCATCCATGTCTCCTGCCATATTATGACACAGATGCCACCCTGCAATCGTGGACTTTCTATCCTACAGAACCATGAGCCAAATAAATTTCTGTTCATCACAAATTACCAGATCTCAAGTGTTCTGTTTTAGCAACAAAAATGAACTATGACACAGAGCCACTCATAAAATTAATAGAAAGTTTGTGATTAAAATTCAGATACATCAGGCTAATGCGTTGTCAACCATCCCAATTAAAGCAGTAGAATATTCAAAAATATTTAGAAAGGGATTAATTAGGGCTCAGACTCATAAGAAAGACTTCTTTATTTGTATCATTATAAACAAGGGGATAGTTAGTAATAAAAATTGAGCCAGGACTTCATGTGCTTCCTCTGCTAAGAACAAGAATCATTTCCATCTAATACAGTAAATAAAATAGCATTGTATGCAATATTCAACAAGATATAGAATCTGAAATAAATTCAGAAACTTAATTATTTGCTCTGTCTACCTCAGGCTTATTACTAAAAAATAAACTTCATGTTAATAACCATAATATGAAATTATATGATTTCCACAAGGTATAGTAAAAGGGTCATTTAGTATGTAAGTGACAGAAAAGCATTTCAATATATCAAGCAATATCTAAAAATGTATTTAAGACAAGAGAAAATTGTATTTTTCATTTTAATTTATATTTAAGTTTCCTTTTAAAACCGAATTTTAGGATAAAACAGCACATGGATGACAACAGTTCTGAAGACATGGTAAATAAACAATTTCAGAGGCTTTTTGCTGTCATAATCAAATAACCAATCAAAGCTGACTTCACAAGGGCCATAATGCATTTTTATTAGTCCATTCTCACACTGCTAATAAAAAAATACCCAAGACTGGGTACTTTATAAAGGAAAGAGGTTTGACTTACAGTTTAACATGGCTGAGAGGGCCTCAGGAAACTTACAATCATGATGGAAGGAGAAGAAAACGTGTTCTCTTCATATGTTGTCAGGGGGAAAAAGAAAGAGAGCTGAGCGAAGGGGGTAGACTCTTTTAAAACTATGAGATATTGTAAGAACTTACTATCAAGACAATAGCATGGGGGAAACTGCCCCAATAATTCATTCACCAACTACCGAGTCCTTCTGATGACATGTGGGGATTATGGGAACTACAATTCAAGATAATATTTGGGTGAGGTCACAGCCTAACCATATTATTCCACCCCAGCCCCTTCCAAATCTCATGTCCTTACATTTCAAAACACAACCATGCCTTTCCAACAGTCCCTTAAATTCCCAACTTATTCTAGCATTAAGCAAAACATCCAAGTCCAAGATTTCATCTGAAACAAGGCAATTCCCTTCTGCCTATGACCCCATAAAATCAAAAGCAAGTTAGTTACCTCCTAAATTCAATGGAAGTACAGGCATTGAGTAAATACCCCCTTTCCAAATGAGAGAAATTTGCCAAAACAAAGGGGCTACAAGCCCTATGCAAGTCCAAAATCCTATGAGGCAGTAATTAAATTTAAAGTTCTGAAGTAACCTCATTTGACTCCATGTCTCACATCCAGGTGACCCTGATGCAAGAGGTGGGCTCCCATGGTCTTGGAAAGCTCCACCCCTGTGGCTTTGCAGGGCGTAGCCCCCATCCTGGCTGCTTTCAAAGGTGGGCACTGAGTGTCTGCAACTTTTCCAGGCACATGGTGAGAGAACTACCATTCTGGTGTCTGGAGGATGGTGGCCCTCTTTTCACCGCTCCACTAGACAGTGTCCCAGTGGGGACTCTGTGTGGGGGCTCTGACCCCACATTTTCCTTCCACACCACCCTAGAACAGGTTTCCTGAGGGATCAGTCCCTGCAGCAAACTTCTGCCTGGACACCCAGGAATTTTCATACAACCTCTGAAATCTAGGCGTAGGTTTCCAAACCTCAGTTCTTGACTTCTGTGCACCCGGAGGCTCAACACCTTGTGGAAGCTGCCAAGGCTTGTGGTTTGCACCTCTGAAGCCATGGCTCAAACTATACCTTGGCTCCTTTTATCCTCAGCTGGGACACAGGGTACCAAATCTGAAGACTCAACAAAGCAGCACAGCTCTGGACCCAGCCCAGGAAACCAATTTTTTCTTCCTAGGGATCCAGGGTTTTTTATGGGAGGGGCTGCCAGTGAAGGTTTCTGACATACCCTGGCAATACTTTCTCCATTGTCTTAGTGATTAACCTTCAGCTCCTCATTCCTCATTACGTATGCAAATTTCTGCTGCAGGCTTGAATTTCTCCCCAGGAAATGGGTTTTTCTTTTCTGTTGTATCATCAGCCTGCAAATTTTCCAAGCTTTTATGCTGTGCTTCCTATTGAATGCTTTGCTGCTTAGAAATTTCTCCTCGCAGATATCCTAAATCATCTCTCTCAAATTGAAAGTTCCACATATCTCTAGGGGAGGGGCAAAAATGCTGCCAGTCTCTTCACTAAAGCATAACAATATTGCTATTCACTTGTGGTGGTTGGCAAAATATTACAGAAAATATTCAGGGAAACTTATATAGTCTCAAAGTTTTTGGAAGGCCAAAAGGTTTGATTGAGGCAGGTTGAAGGCAGCTGCCTCATTAACATTAGCATAGGAAACAGAAAGAGACAATCAAAAAGCCTTATTCCACACCCATTTGTCTCCACTCTAATTGTTTACTCATGTTAATTTTGTGCTGGCTGGTCCTCTCTGGGGAAGATCACAGGGGTATTACCTGTTAATAGCATTTTCTCTGTGACATGGAACCTAAAGCTTTTATCAGTGGTATAACCACTCTTTTAACTGTGTTAATTTTCCACAAATGTGTTAACTAAGAACCTCTGTTGCAAAATCTTAAGGGAATAAATGTGTGGACAGACAGAGGGTCTGGGTTGATTGGTTGCATTTCACCCTCTGAAAGCAGCCAATGGCCATTCTTAGTCCATTTGAAACACTGTAATGGTGTAAGAGTGCATTAATTCATCTGTCGTTGAGTCAGGGTCTACAGGTCAGACTTCCACAGGTGGTGACTGACATCACATAGCAAGAGTCACCTTTCCTCCAGTTCCCAACAAGTTCCTCATCTCCTTCTGAGACCACCTCAGCCTGGACTTCATTGTCCATATCACTATGAGCATTTTGGTCAAAGCTATTCAACAAGTCTCTAGGAAGTTCCAAACTTTCTCACATTTTCCAGTCTCCTTCTGAGCCCTCTAAACTGTTCCAATCTCTGCCTGTTACCCAGTTCCAATCTTACTTCCACATTTTCAGGCATCTCTATAGCAGCATCCCACTCTATCAGTAACAATTTACTATATTTACCCATTCTCACACTGCTAATAAAGACATATCCAAGACTGGATAATTTATAAGGAAAGAGTTTTAATTGACTCACTGTTCTGCAGGGCTGGGGAATGCCTCAGCTAACTTACAGACATACTAGAAGGAGAAGCAAACATGTCCTTCTTCACATGGTGGCAGGGAGAAGAATGAGAGCCAAGCAAAGGGAGAACCCTATTATAAAATCATCAGACCTTGTGAAAACTTACTATCATGAGAATAGGATGGGGGAAACTGCTTCCACAATTAAATCACCTCTGACTGGGTCCCTCCCATGACACAGGGGGATTATGGGAACTCCAATTCAAGATGAGATTTGAATGAGGTCACAGCCAAATCATATCAGTATTTTATTGCATAAAAAGAACACTGGGGCACACATACCTAGTTTGGTTTAGGTATGTAATAATTGTAATCAATAACCTGGCTCTTTCCATTTTATTATCCAGCCGTCTTCAACATTTTGCCTTGGTCCTAAGATGTGTTCTCTTAGGATATGTGATGGATGTCCCAGTTCCTGCCTGACATTATATATAGATACTGCAATATTTGGGCAAAGAAAAGGAGCATTTCCTTCTATTGTTTTTGTTTATTTATTTATTATAGAAAATAATATCTTCAGTAGTTTCTTATGAGTCCCTTCCTCTAGTATCATTGGCTAGGTGTAGTTAACATGCCTACATAACGAAACTATATAGAGCTGAAAAAGGGAGTTTCTGGCTTTTTTGGCTTCTATATTGGACAGTGAATTTCATCACATCCTGTGAATATTTTTACAACTACACTTATTTCATTCTGCATGTATACTTAAATAGATTGTAGATTTATCAATAAAAATAGTTGATTTGAATGTATCTATTTAATATTGAATGTATTTACTTAATATTTGAATGTATCTACTTAATATTTCAATGAATTATCTTTCTGTAAGAGAAGGAAGGAAGGAAGGAGAAAGAAAGGAAGGAAGGAGAAGAAAAGAAAGAAATGGAAAGAAAGAAAGAAGGAAAGAAAGAGGAAAGAAAGGAAGGAAAAGTAAAGAAAGAGAAAGGAAGGAAAGGAGGGAGAGAAGAAGGGAGGAATAAAAGAAAAGGAGGGAAGGAAATTAATTATAAGTAAATTTTAAATGGGGAGGAACTTTTCCCTTGGCCAAGCTATGTTACTCAAATACAAAGACTAGACAAAAATATCCAACCAAGTGAACACCATTAGAATAATACATCAGGGTACTTATTTATTGATGCTTCTTCGGAATCACATTATGTATACCTACTTTCAGGCATCTCTCCAAATGCCAAGCTACTATTTCTTTCTCCATGGCTCAATATACTTTCCTTAATGCTGCATAGCTTCACAGGAGTTGTATTAAAAGTTTCAAATTTCAGATAAATAATTTAGTCAGAGCTACTACTAATATACATTTTTGTTTCCTTCAGATCACACAATCATTTTGAAAGTTATTAATTTTTAATCATGATAAAGTTAATATTATCTATCATACAATAATTGAGTAATTAGAATAAGAAGGCAGAAATATAAATTGAATCTAGTTCCAGTAATTTAATGCATAGCTTTGGAGTCATATGCATACCACTTACAACACAAAGTTTCAGTTTCTGTGGTGAGCACCTCATTTTCATATGCCAGCCTATGCTTTATGCTAAACAATGGCAAGGCTGAAATGCATTATGATGCCCTTCAGGGTGCATATTATAATATAATGGACCCAATTGAAGTCAGAGTGCTTTCCAGGGCTCCACAAGGAACAATAGTGAAGCATGAAATACGCCCTGGAGTGGGGTAGTGTTTTTAAAATGACTAACACTGCTGAAATCTATCTTCTAATATGTGAGTGAACATTACTACAAAATTCATGGCATAATGAGAGTTGTAGCATAAATATTGAAAAAGTAGAAACTTTTGGCAAAGAAATATGTACTGAGGAAAGAAATGAAATTGTCCTTTGTTGTCGATAAGGATCAGTTATATTTAGACATGATTTTATATGCCAACCTGATCATTAAACATAATTTATTTCAAAGCATTACAATTATTTAGAACCTTCTCTTAATTTAGATTCTCTTTACTTCTTTTGACCATTGTAATAACTGTCTATACATAGACTTCACATGTAATGGGTTCGTAGTATTATTGAATGTGTAAGTAAGTAGATTCAGAAATTCATTCTCTCCTCCAACTTGAAGAAATCCTTTCATAACATCAATGCTGCACATCAATCCTTCACACGAAAAGATTATTGTATCTACAGATTGTCCAACATCTAAATTCCCTTTTGTTAAAATTGTCTGTAACCGGTACAGAATATGCTGCACTTAAAAGCGTGTTCCGTTAGAATATTACACAATATTTTTATACAGTTATATAATCAGGCTCTTGAAGTATAGTTCATTTTCTCTTTAGTGTCTTATGGTCTATATTTAGCTCATTGCCAGTCCTAGCTACTAGAGAGCCTGAGATGGGAGGATCCCTTGAGGCCTGGAGTTCAAGGCTTCAGTGAGCTGCAATCATGCTCCTGTACTATTCCAACATGAGAAGCAGAGCAAGAGACTGTCTGAAAAAAAAGTATCTTTCTAGACATGTAGATTTTGAACAATTAGAAAACAACATGTGGAAACATATACGGACTTACAAAAACACAACATTTTGAAGAAATGTAAATATTTCAATGTTGCTGATGATAAGAGTATTTATAAAAATCGAATTAATGACAAGTTATAGGTGAGGCTATAGCCACATCTAAACAGTGAGGAGTCAAAAAATATTTTATTTGAGTGAGTAGCCTCACCATAATTAGGATTTTTAAAGATTAATATTTAAATAAATAAATAAATCAAAAGATAGATTTTAAGGTTAAGAAAATGGAGATTGGGAGACTAGAATATTGACAAATTTGCAAAGTGGTTAATCTTGAACTTGGGCAAAAGCAGTGAGAAAAGAGGATGGACATCCAGAAGAGATATTTAATTGAGTTTGGAGGACATACAAGATTCAGAGGAAAAACATGAGACGTTTTGAACATATTGATGTTGAGGTCCTTGAAGGATGTCCAGAATTTAGCAATTAAATACTTAGCTAAGACATAATTTTGGAAGTTACTAGCATTTGGAGATGGTTGAAACAGTGGGCATAGATAGAATATCAAAAAAAAAAAAACAGTATAAAGAGGTAGACCTGAAGATGATGGAGACTAAAACACCAATGAAACATTTCAGTGAAATGACTTGAAAGGTGATCAAATTTAAAAGACTTGCAAAATAATTAAAAGACTGAAAAGATTAAAAGACTTGCAACATGAAGGAGGAACCAATGGAAAAGACAGTGAAGTGAAGTCAAATTGTACTGATGTGGAGCATGTTTGCATTCAAGTCAATTATTTGTACTGCCCTGTTTGGCTCTGCTTATGAAAGTAGTGTGACCCCTTCAAGATTCTCTGGGCTCTAATGCCTCAGCATATCCAACACCAATTCTGTTCACCCTCACTACCTCCCGGTGTGCTAGCTGCCTCACCTGACTGTTATAGTTCAAGCTTCTGGACCACAAGAAAATCTTTTGTTTCTTCATCCTGGTATTTCTGGTCACTGTTAGCTTTTGTTAATTTCTGCATTGCTTCTTCATCCCTGTTGGCTTTTGGCGTTTCTATCGCCATTTTAATCCATTTGCTGTAGGAAAATTGCTCTGTTTCAAATACTTAGTGTAGTTTCTGTTTTCATAATTGGACTTTTACTAATACAAAAAGACATTGGGGTCATGTAAGCCAAGGTGACCCTTTAAAGAAAGCAATAAGTACTGGAGAGAGGTTAAGAGTTGAGAACAGGAAATCAATAAGCCATTAAATAAGGCAATGTATCTATTTGTTGAACAATATTTCAGCTAAGATGTGGTGGAACTGGACAGAAAAGCTGCAGCTTCCAATCTCTGATTCGACAATTTTTCTGTATTAACTACCGTGTAAATGTTAAACTTAGCATAGATCTTTCCTAATAATTTGGTATTCATGGACATCTGCCTATTGCTGTTGCCATAACAATGAGACACATAATATAGCTCTTAGTGTCACCTAATTCTGCAATATCGGTGTTAGAAATGAGTCTACAAGCTTTCTCAAAACATTGAAACTTGGTGCTCAATTTAACAGTACCTAGCAAGAATCACAAAACCGTCTGAAGAGACAAAGCAACCATCAGAATCATACTCACATGACACAGATTTTGGAAATATCAGACAGAGAATTTATAATAAGTATAATTAATAATGAATATATTAAAAGTTATAATAAAAAACACAATACTATAAGGGAACCTCTGTATTTTTCAGTAAACCTCAAAGTGCTCTAAAAAATTTAAAAAAAAGGAGAGATCCAAGATGGCCAATTAACAACAGCTCAGGATTGTAGCTCCCAGTGGAAGTGCAGAGAGCGAGTGGACGCCGCAATTTCAGACGAATTTCTGTGGCCCACAAACTGGGAGATTCCCGGCAGAGGAGCCACACGTGTCGCCAGCGCGACTCTCTTGGCCGGCGCAGCTGTTTTGCCGGTGCCCCCGCAGCACAGCGCTTCTCAGTGCAGAGTATATGCGACTGGGTGCCCTTTGAGTCAGGCTCGGCTGGTCCCATCCCCACAAGGAGAACAGCAATTGGAAGCGCTGAGGACTGAGAGTTTCACAGTAAGCACAGCTGAACCCGGGAAGGCCTAGCTCTGTGGGGAAGGGGCATCTGCCAAAGGAAAACTAAGAAACAGAA